>CAUYRH010021979.1:0-22062 GCA_963574655.1 Perodicticus potto
TCAAATGGCAGATCTATTTTTAGATCTCTAAGTATTCTCCAAACATCTTTCCAAAAAGAAGGTATTAGTTTGCATTCCCACCAGCAATGTAGAAGTGTTCCCTTTTCTCCACATCCAGGCCAGCATCTCTGGTTTTGGGACTTTGTTATGTGGGCTAATCTTACTGGAGTTAGATGACATCTCAAAGTAGTTTTGATTTGCATTTCTCTGATGATTAAGGATGATGAGCATTTTTTCATGTATCTGTAGGCCGTGCACCTTGTCTTCTATGAAGAAGTTTCTCTTCAAGTCTTTTGCCCACCCTGAGATGGGATCACTTGTTCTTTTCTTGCTAATACATTTGAGTTCTCTATGTATTCTGGTTATTAAACCTTTGTCGGAGGCATAACCTGCAAATATTTTCTCCCATTCTGAGGGCTGTCTGCTTGCTGTACATACTGTGTTCTTGGCTGTGCAGAAGCTTTTTAGTTTGATCAGGTTCCAGTAGTGTATTTTTGGTACTGCTTCAATGGCCTGGGGAGTCCTCCTCATAAAAAATTCACCCAGGCAGATTCCTTCAAGAGTTTTCCTTGTACTTTCTTCTGGAATTTTTATAGTTTCATGTCTTAAGTTTAAATCTTTAATCCAGTGAGAATCTATCTTAGTTAATGGTGAAAGGTGTGGATACAGTGTCAGTCTTCTACAGCAACATTTGTTAAATAGGGAGTCTTTTCCCCACTGAATGTTTTTGATTGGCTTGTCAAAGATCAAATAATGGTAAGTAGCTGGGTTCAACTCTTGGTTCTCTATTCTGTTCCATACATCTACCTCTCTGTTTTTGTGTCAGTACCATGCTGTTTTGATCACCATCAATTTATAGTACAGTCTCAGGTCTGGTAGCATGATTCCTCCTGCTTTGTTTTTATTTCTAAGTAATGTCTTGGCTACTCGAGGCTTTTTCGGATTCCATGTAAAATGAAGTATTATTTTTTTGAGGTCTTTAAAATGTGATAATGGAGCTTTAGTAGGAATTGCATTAAAATTGTATATTGCTTTGGGTAGTATGGACATTTTAACAATGTTGATTCTTCCCAGCCATGAGCATGGTATGTTTTTCCATTTGTTGACATGTTCCGCTGTTTCTTTTCTTAGAGTTTCATAGTTCTCTTTATAGAGATCTTTCACGTCCTTTGTTAGGTAAATTCCCAAATATTTTATCTTCTTTGGCACTACTGTGAAAGGAATAGAGTCCTTGACTGTTTTTTCGGTTTGGCTATTGTTGGTCATAAAGGCTACAGATTTATGAGTGTTGATTTTGTAACCTGAGACACTGTTGTATTCCTTGATCACTTCTAAAAGTTTTGTAGTAGAATCCCTAGTGTTTTCCAGATATATAATCATATCATTTGTGAAGAGTCAAAGTTTAATCTCTTTAGACCCTATGAGGATACACTTAATTGCCTTTTCTTCCCTAATTGCAATGGTTAGGACTTCCATTACAATGTTAAAGAGCAATGGAGACAATGTACATCATTGCCTGGTTCCTGATCTAAGTGGAAATGCTTTCAATTTAACTCCATTCAGTACGAAACTGGCTGTGGGTTTGTGGTAGATGGCCTCTATTAGTTTAAGAACTGTCCCTTCTATACCAATTTTCTTAAGTGTTCTGATCATGAAGGGATGCTGGATGTTATCAAATGCTTTTATGCATCAATTGAGAGAATCATATGGTCTTTGTTTTGCAATTTGTTTATTTGCTGAATTACATTTATGGATTTATGTATATTGAACAGCCTTGAGACGCTGGGATAAAGCCCACTTGGTCATGGTGTATAATTTGTTTGACGTGTTGTTGGATTCTATTTGTTGGGATCTTATTGAATATTTTTGCGTCAATATTCATTAGTGATATTGGTCTATAATTTTCTTTTCTTGTTGTGTCTTTTCCTGGTTTAGGGATCAAGGTGATGTTTGCTTCATAGAATGTGTTGGGTAGTAGTCCTTCTTTTTCTATATTTGGGAAAAGGTTGAGTAATTTAGGTACTAGTTCCTCTTTAAAGGTTTGGTAGAATTCTGATGTGAAGCCATCTGGTCCCAGGCTTTTCTTTTTAGGGAGATTTTGTATAGTTGATGCTATTTCAGAACTTGATATAGGCCTGTGCAACATTTCCACTTCATTCTGGCTAAATCTAGGAAGGTGGTGTGCTTCCAAGTATTGGTTTACTCTCAGAAATATGAAAGATTCATATTTCTGAGAGTAAAGTTTCTTGTAATATTCATTAAGGATTTTTTGATTTCTGAGGGGTCTGTTGTTATTTCATCTTTACCATTTCTGATTGATGAAATTAGAGATTTTACTCTTTTTTTTCTGGTTAGGTTAGCCAAAGGTTTACCTATTTTATTGACCTTTTCAAAGAACCAATGTTTTGATTTATTGATCTGTTGTATAATTCTTTTGTTTTCAATTTCATTTAATTCTGTACTGATTTTGGTTGTTTTTTTTCTTCTGCTGGGTTTGGGGTTGGAATGTTCTTCCTTTTCCAGTTGCTTGAGATGTCCCATTAAAGTGTTAACTTTCTCTCTTTCTGTTCTCTTGAGGAAGGCTTGCGGTGCTATAAATTTTTCTCTTAGGACTGCCTTTGCAGTATCCCAGAGGTTCTGATAATTCATGTTTTCATTATCGTTTTGTTCTAAAAATTTGGTAATTTCCTTCTTAATCTCGTCTATGACCCATGTATTGTTCAGCATAAGGTTATTTAGCTTCCATGTTTTAGTATGAGTATGCAGATTCCTCTTGTTATTGAGTACAACTTTTATTCCATGATGGTCCAAGAAGATGCAAGGAATAATTTCCATTCTTTTAAATTTGCTGAGATTAGACTTGTGACCTAAGACGTGATCGATTTTGGAGTATGTTCAGTGGGCTGATGAGAAGAATGTGTATTCAGTTTTATTAGGATGAAATGTTCTGTAGATTTCTGTTAAATCCAGATGTTGAATGGTTAAGTTTAAATCTAAAATTTCTTTGCTTAGCTTCTTATTGGAGTATCTATACAACATTGCTAAAGGAGTATTAAAATCTCCAACTACTATGGAGCTGGAGGAAATCAAGTTGCTCATGTCTGTTATAGTTTCTCTTATAAATTGAGGTGCATTCTGGTTGGGTGCATAAATATTAATAATTGAAATCTCATCATATTGAGTAGTACCTTTAACAAATATGAAGTGTCCATCCTTATCCTTCCTTACTTTGGTTGGTTTAAAGCCTATTGTATCTGCGAATAAGATTGCAACACCTGCGTTTTTTCTGTTTTCCATTTGCCTGGAATATAGATGACCATCCCTTTACCTTGAGTCTATATTTATCTTTTAATGTAAGATGAGATTCTTGTATGCAGCAGATATCTGGCCTGAGTTTTTGTATCCAGTCAGCCATCCTGTGCCTCTTTAGAGGACAATTTAAATCATTCACATTAATTGAGAATATTAATAAGCCTTTTGAAAGTGCAGTGGACATTCTTAATCCTTTCGCCACTGTGGAGGTTGGAATTTAATCGAAAGTTTCTGAGTGAGTTTACTTTTGTGGTGGAGGATTACGCTGGTCATTATGGAGGATAGGTCTGAGAATATCCTGGAGAGCTGGTTTAGTTATGGCAAATTTCTTCAAAATGTGGATGTCATTAAAGTATTTAATTTCTCCATCATAAATGAAACTCATTTTAGCTGGATACAGGATCCTGGGTTGAAAGTTGTTTTGTTTTAGGAGATTAAAGGTCAATGACCATCCTCTTCTAGCTTGAAAGTTTTGAGCCAAGAGATCTGCAGTTTATTCTAATATTTTTCCCCTTGTAGGTTATGTTTTTCTTCTGTCTGGCTGCTTTCAGAATTTTCTCCTTCATATTAACTTTAGTGAAGTTAATTATGATGTGCCTGGGGGATGTCTTATTCGGGTTGAGTCATGCTGGGGTTCTGAAACTGTCTGGTATCTGAATTTCAGAGTGTCTTGGCATCATGTCTGGAAAGTTCTCTTTCATAATCTCATGAAGACGAGACTCTGTGCCTTGTGATGCCACTCGTCACTTTCAGGTATCCCTATAAGGTGAATTTTGGTTTTCTTTGAATTATCCTGGAACTCTCTGAGAGAATGATCCATTTTTGCCTCCCATTTCTCTTCCTCTGGATGTTTGGGAGTGTTCGAAAGCTTTGTCTTCAATATCAAAAATCCTTTCTTCTGCTTGCTCCATTCTGTTAGGGATTCTACTGAATTTCTCAGATCTTTAAGGGCTGCAAATTCTTGTCTCAATGTGTCAAAATCTTTGGTCATTTTGTCTTTGAATTCCTTGACTTCTTGAGACAATTTTTGAAATGCTCCCTGAATTTCTAAATCCAACTTTTCCTCTATTTTATTCATCTTATTTGCAATCCAAATTCTGAATTCGTTTTCTGACATCTCAGCCATCTGTTTATGCATAGGATCTTCAGTTCTGTCTGGTGAATTGTTCCTTGAGGGGTTTGATCTGCTCTGGTTGTTCATGTTGCTGCACCTGTTTTGCTGATTCCACCCCATGATTATTTTGCACTGTTTGGCAAGATGAGCAGGATAAGTTGGGTAGGGGGTTCTAGGAGTAGTGATTGGCCAGTTATTGCATGAAAGCTTGGACTGACGTCTGTACCTGTTCCCCTAGGGTTTTGCCAGGACCTGTGCTACTGCCTGGGAAACTGGGGACCTTCTTGGTGTAGTGGGGTTAAGTGGCTCTGTCTTATTTTCAGCTGGTCTCTGTCTTACCCTAGAGAATCAGTTACTCTGGGTTGAAGTCTGAGCTGTGGAGACATACCAGCAGTCAAGTCACCCCCCCCCCCCACAGGTAACAATTGGAAAAGGAAAATCAAATCTTCCCACTACCACACACCCAGGGTACCACTTTGGATAGTCCTCGGGTAAATTGGCTCAATTGAAGAGATCCCAATCAATTGTCCCAGTCAGCACCGGCCTCAGGTGGGAGCATTCAAAAGGTCTCTGGCAACTAGTTAACAGGGGTCTGCTGGCAACTATATTATAACTCATTCCAGTGCTCTGTGAGATCAGAAGGACCCACCCAGCAAATAAATTAGTCTGGGAAGGTTGATGCCTCCTTCCCCACCTTGCACCTCTGTCACACCCAGTCACTGGTAACCCCCCAGGGCTGTGATCTAGTTCCCTCCAATGAGCAGATGCTCCAGGGATTTGCGCTTGCCTGAGTCACAGGGAGATCTGAGTCTCCTCAGCCAGGCCACCAGTGTCTCCCACTGTCTGTCACTATTCAGCCATGGGAGATGAGGCCTGACAACCTCAGGTGTTTGATAGGGGCTGGGGTGCTTCACTCAGTTCCAGCCCTGTCCCTGATTGATATTGTTGACAGAAGAGAACAACTTCGCTGAATTTGTTTCTGTCCTGGCTACTTTCCCCCTTTGTCTCAGCTTTGATCCCCTGGGGGCCGGTTGCGTTTGAAGCTCAGTAAAGCAGTCCTCTGGGTCAGTTCCACCCTGGGTGTCTGCTGTCTCTGTGCGTATTCTAATCCCTGTGCTCCATCCAGGCCGGTTCTGCCTCAGCCATACCCTTTACTCCGGGAGCCTGTGCTCTGTCCAGACAGCTGCTGCCACCGGAGAAGCTGCCCAGCCTCCCCGGGTTGCCCAGTGAGACTGGGAGTGTTCCTTCAAAATATCCTCAGGGGTGTGAGCCCCACCGTCACTGGTTCCCAGCACTGCCAGTGCCTGGGGTACCACCTCTCCCTCAGCTGATTATCTTCTCCTTACTCCCAATCCAGAAGGTCAGCACAGTTCAGCAACAGTCCATGCCCTGTCTACACCCCTCCAGAAAACCCCAAGAATCTGGACTCTATGTGGGATAGGCTTCCAGGCCTTGGGGTGAGAGTGGAGGGGAGTGCCAGGAGTTCAAAATTGCAGGTAAAGAGTATATACAGTTGTATACAGTTTTATGCCTGGCAGGAGAGTGCCATGGCACCCTAGTAGGGAAAGAAGGTCCATTTTTTAGAAGGTCTCTCCTGTGGGGTAAAATGGGAGGACATTTGAACTCTGCTTGCTTGCTTGTATGGAGATAGGGAGTATACTATGAGCCGTTCTCATGGGGGAGGGGACTCCCATCTGCTTGGCAATGGATTCTGTACCTTTTGTTTGTATCCTTGGGGTTGCAGGTCCCCTCAGCAGGGTTGATGTGAATTCTTTGACCTTCTCTTTTGGTTCAGAGACCTTCTCTTTTGTATTTCTTGCTAAATTTCTGTTCTTTAACTCTCTTTCTGGATGGGAGCCTCTCTAGAAAGCTGGGTACAGACTGCCATCTTGGCTCCACCCCCTGGTCTCCAGTTTTCTTTTTTTGTTGTGTCCTTTTGTGGCTCTGGGATCAAGATGATTCTAGCTTCATAGAATGAGTTAGGGAGGAGTCCCTCCTTCTTGATGTTATGGAATCATATACATATGCAAGGGAGCAGTTCCTCTTTGTAGCTCTGGTAGAATTTGGTTGCAAATTTGTCTCATCTTGGGCTTTTCTTTGTTTGTGCTAATAAATAAATTAAAAATGGTATGTTTTTTCTTTTACAGTTATTTTGATCAACATAATTTAAATGTGTTAAACTATAAGTTCAAGTGTGCTGTGAGATAAAAAATGTTGAAAACACTGCTCTATCCCATAGATTTTAAAAGCTTGTGTCCCCTTTGTTGTTCAGTTCAAGGGATCTATTGATTTTCATTTTTTATATATTTAGGATTGTTGTCTTTTTTGCTGAATAGCTTCATTACCATTATATGGCTATCTTTATCTCTCTCTCTCTTTTTTTTAACCACTGTTGATTTAACGTCTATTTTATGTGGTAGGAGAATAGCTACACCTGCTTGCTTCTGTCTGCATTTGTGTGGAATATTTTCTATATCCTTTACCTTGAGTCTGTGTAAGTCCTTGCCAGTTAGATGCATTTCTTGGAGATAACATATACTTAGACCATAACTATACTTTGCAAGTTAGTGTTCTCTGTCATTTGTTTGTCATTATAAATACAGAGTTAAGGTTTTATTTCTGCTTGATTAAACCATTTCTCCTTAATTGTAAAAATGTCTACAAATTCTTTCAGGATTTAAAAAATAGCAAATTCAGTAAGTGAGGACTAACTGCAATGTCACCTTGAGATTAGTATAATATGTGCTCAGTACCTGGCACATAGTAAGGTCTCCATATTTTATTTATTTGTTTTTTGAAATCCCACATGATTATTCCCACACAGACAGTCATGTGTCACTTAACAGTGGGAATATGTTCTAAGAAATGGGTCTTCATTGCTCCACAAACTTTATAGAGTGTGTATACATGAGCCTAGATGGTATAGCGTACTGCACACCTAGGCTTCACACCAGTACAGAATGTTACTATACTGAATACTTTAGGCAGTTGTAACATAATGGTAAGTATTTAAATATATCTAAACATAGAAAAGGTAAAATAAAACATGGCATAAAAGATAAAAAAATGAGCACTTACCATGCAGCACTGAAAATTGCTCTGGGTCAGTCAGTAAGCGAATGGTAAATGAATGTGAAGGCCTAGGTAGATTACTGTACACTACTGTAGGCTTTATAAGCACTGTACACTTAGGCTATGCTAAATTTATAAAAATATTTTTCTTTCTTTAACAATACATTATCCTTAGCTTACTTAGTTTTTTAATTTATAAACTTTTTAATTAATGAATTTTAAGAGCTTTTTTGATATGTAATTCATATACCATGCAATTCACTCATTTAGCATTCAGGGGTTTTTAGTATAGTCATGGGGTTGTAAATGCCCCATGCCACAATTCTGGAACATTTTCATCACCCCAAAAAGAAATCCCAAAAGCCCATACCTCATCCCCTCCCCCACCAGATTTCTTCTTTCCAACTCCAAGCCCTCAGCAATCACCCATCTATTTTCTGTCTTTGTAGATTTTCCCGTTTTTGACATTTCTTTTACCTAGCATAATGTGTTCAAGGTTCATCTAGGTTATAATATGTAGAAGTACTTTATTCCTTTTTAAGCCCAAATAATATTTCATTTTATGATATGCTGCACTCTTTGAATCCATTAATTATCTATCATTTTGGTTGTAGTCATCTTAGCAGATGTGGGATGGTATCTCAATATCTCATTATAGTTTTTATTTGCATTCCCCTAATAATTAATGATTTTGAATCTTTCTGTGTGCTTATTGGTCATTTGTATAATTTATTGAGAAAAACTGAGACACAGACACATACACATTAGCCTAGGCCCACACAGGGTTAGGATCGTCTTTATCACTGTCTTTTACCCTCACATCTTGTCCCACTGGAAGGTCTTCATGAGCAAGACACACAGAGAGAGTTGTAATCTCCTATGAGAATAATGCTTTCCTCTGGAACACCACCTAAAGGAACTGAGACTGTTTTATAGGTAATTTTTTTATAACTAGAAAATTCTCTGTAATATGATAAAAAGTATAGTACAATAAAAAGTATAGAATAAACCAGTCATGCAGTAGTTAATGATCATTACCAAGTATTATGTACAACACGTAATTGTATGTGCTATACTTTAATATGACAGGAATGACTGTAGTTTTATTTATGTCAGTATCCCATCTCTTGTTTATGAGATGGACTATGTTGTTACAATGTCTAGAACAGTGTTTTCCAACATTTCTTGTCTCATAGCACTCTTGAACCTATTGTTAAACTCCCATGGCATACTTAAATTACATTGATCAATACAAAGAGTAAAAAAGTATACTTACTGTGCTTTGAAAATCTTTTGAAAATAATTTAATTAATGATCTTTAAAAATGCTCACAGCATACTTGAGAGCCTCTCCTGGTGTCTGGTTGAAAATCACTGAACAGGTCATCACTGAACACAGGAATTTTTCAGCTCCTTTATAATCTTGTGGGACCTCTATCTTATGTGTAGCCTGTCATTGATTGAAACACATATGCAGTGCACGATTGTATTTAAGCATTTTTTTTTCTGCATGGAAATGTAATAGGTGTGGAGAAATAACACTGGAATTTCTCATCAACATCTAAACAAAACATTCCTACATGCAGGGGAATCTATACAGCAGGGCTGCTAAAGACAAGGACATAAAACAATTCCTTTCAAGGGAAAATGAAAATAGGATTTTGGTGTTTCAACTCCAACAACAGCCTAGAACCTTGAGGTCCACAAATGTGATGGTTAACCAGTCCTTGCCAGTTCTGCCTTCCGCCAGTTCATTACTGATGGCTATGAATGGAGTTGCTAAAAAGAAGAGAGAAGGGAAAAGGAAGAAAGAATTCTTATTAAGGTATTTCTATTTCTGGCAAGTCACTACTTGGTTATGTAGAACGACACATTTATCTGGAGGTCTTTTTTTAAAAAAGTGAATGTTGCCTTATAATGAATACTAAATAAAACCATAGAATCAGATTAATTTTTAATAAGCAGCAGTTGTGTACTGCATGTAATAATATTGAAATTAATACATAATTAAAGTGGATTTGTACAGAATAGTTCACTTGAGAGTTGAGTAGTGGAGAACAAAACTGAACATCTCCAAATGTGATCCACAGCTCTGTGTGCAGATTTTTGAGATGTGGAGAGAGATCAGTGTTCCCCTGAGGCAAAGTCATACTTACTGGGGTTATTAAGAGGTCTTTGGGAACCTTGACCTGAGTTACTTCATAGGAACTGGCACCCCATGCTAATTAGGATGAAATTAACACACGTCACAGTCTTGCCCAGAACTTTGTCATCATCACAATGACTTTTCTCCTTATATTTTCACCTTCCTTAAGTCAGGTTGCTGGACCAAATCTTGTAACTCTAAAAAAGTAAGAAAAGCAGTGTTATGAACCTATATATTTTAAATATAATTTGAATTTCTTATATTGTAGGTAGTAGAATGGAATAATGGACACCCCAAAATGACAACAAAAATACAATGGGGGCACAATTCCTTACTCTGTAGCTCTACTGTGACTGCTCTAGTGAACAGCCATGTCGCTGTGTCTGGAGAGGATGCCTCTTTGTGGGGACAGAGCAGCTGCAGATTTTAGCAGAAAGGGGCCTGACTGAGCAGCTGCTGCCTTTCCCCACGCAGCATCAATCTCCCCATCCTCAGCCATCAACTCCCTGATTTCCATCCCACTCTCGATCCATGCACTTCAGATGGGGCTGCTCTAACTCTAGGCTTGCCACTCAGGGCTAGAGGGTCACACACCCCTGCCCATCCCAATTACTTTAGGGACAAGCTTGTGACCCAAACTGGACCCAGAAGAACCAATAAAATCCAGTACTAAAATATTAGAAAACTTCTGGGAGAGAAGCCTTCTTTCTTTTTGTGCACTTAGAGCTGAGAAGAGGCAGACCTGGAACTGGAGGTTGTGGTAAGGCAAAAGCTTTCCAGAGAAAGATACCAATACAGATCTTCAAAAGAGGAGGGGTAAGCTCCCATAACATTATTTAAATACCCAGACCCAGCTGTGCTTAGAACTGATCTGCACCTGGACTTTTCAGTTACACCAACCAATAAACTCCTTTTTTTTTTTTTGCCTAATTTATTTTGTGTTGGATTTTCTACCATGGCGACTCACAGAGTTGTGACTAATGCAGGACTCTCAGAAGTCTGAACTTTTCCTCTAATATTAACTTAATAGAATTCAGGACACTTCCCCCTCCTACGTTTGTGTGGTTGCTGGTGGAATTTGGGGACTCAGCATGCAATTTGGTCTTTGAGATCTCACAGGCCCTTACTTCTATGGGTCATCTATATGGCCCAGAAATCTGGGAAGGGAGAGAAGCTAGGAAGCTGTAAAGTTAGAGAAGTTAATGACTCCAAAGTCTCACTTTTTTTAGTGCCTGCCCCATTGGAGCAGATTTTGCTAAGGCAGAGCTTCTTAAGCTTGAAAGGGGATGCAAGTCACTAGAGGGTCATGTTACTTTAGTCATGGGTGGGGGATATGATTCTGCACTTTTAACAATTTTCCAGGTGGCCTGGATGCTACTGGTCCAAGGACCATAATGAATCACTTATTTTTTTGCAGTTTTTTGGCTTGGGCCGGGTTTGAACCCGCTACACTCCGGTACATGGGACCAGTGCCGTTCTCCTTTGAGCCACAGGTGCCCTGAATCACTTATTTTTAATTTTAAGTAACTTACTTGTTTATCTAACTTTGAAATAAAAACTCCCACTTGCATTCTTGTTATTAATTTAAAATTTCCCTAGCAGATAGAGAACATGCTATAGAACCAAAAGCTGGTTTTTCTCTGACCGAACAGAAACATACAGGGACTTCCTCTTTCCCTGGGCAGCTGTGAGCATTGACATAGATTTTCCAGACCTACCACTAAGTGGTCCTGAAGGACCCCAAAATCTATATTGTAGTTTTAGAGAAATAAGTCAGAGGTCAGTCCTTTATTTAATAAACACATCAATTCTGAGCCCACAATTTAAAAAAAAAAAATTCTTACTAAAAGGACAGGATACGTATGATAATAATAAGTATTCCCTGTCAGTACTGAAAGAGAGGGGAGAGCACAACAGGATCTGAAGAAGGCAGATGGGAGGGCACTGGGGAAAAGCAGTGGAGGTGAGGCCCCTTCTCTACAGTGCAGAGGGAAGGAGCAGGCACTGCAGAAGGATTGGATGCTCCAGTCTCAAGCCCAAGGTGACTGTGGGCACTGGACCCACACTTTGTCTGCGAACCTCCTTGGCTACTGCAGTCGGAGCTGCTTTCTAAGGGAAAACCAAGGATTGCCGGGGGGGGGGGGTGGCGGGGGTGTTCTGGGGTCTGGTTTATTCTGAGCATTGGATTGTAAACTAGAATGTCGGCTGCTTTTCTCCATTTTCAGAGGTGTTTTAGTGACAAATTGGTATCAGATACAATATCCAATGAGAGTCCTAGGGAAAGTAAAGACGTTAAAAAACATGGGAGAGGCTTGTATATACGTTAATGTAACTAAGGAAGGGAAAGAATCTAGAGAATGTTAGAGAGGAAGGGGACAGTGAGGCAGACATTTAGGTACATGTAGAATAAGAACTTGTGTGTGTGTAAGATCAGTGACAATAATTTCACAGAAAGGTCAAAAGGACACAATGCTATAATATTTGGACTTCAGAAATCTATCTCTTAGAATGAATAGAATAAGATACGAGCTTAATTAGTATTCCCACAGAGCCTTTTGTTTAACTTCCAGCAAAGAGTTTTATTTCCCTGAAATATGATCCCAATATGCTGATCATAAGCCTAAGTTAATTTTAAGACATTTTCCTTCACTTATGAAAAAGGGCTCATCAGCAGTCCTGGCCAAAAACTCATTAAAATACCTTTTAAGTTCTACTTTAAGGTCATTTCTAGTATTCGTTGCAGTGTTAATTAGAAAACGGCAGTTTCCTTCATTCCTCTCAGAAACCTTCTCCAGTAGCATCTTTGACTCAGTTTGGCATTTTTTGCTGACTGCCTGCTTCCCTGAATTTAGCTCTAATGGAATAAATGGCTCTATTTTTGCTTTGCTGTATTTTCTTTAGCTATTAGTTTTGCAGCCTTGATCACTGATAAACCTAGAGCTGCCATTTATTAATTTATTTAGATGCTCTTAACATTCTCCACAGAGTCAGAGAAGGTGCCAATTAAAGTTGTTACTGCAAGAGTGAGATTACAGAAAATAAATTTATATGCTTGGAGTACTAACTTACATCAAATTGGATCCCAGTTTCCTAAAAGCACAACGGTCCCATGTAAATTCGATATGTCCTTATTGCTCCATCTTTGTAGACATTTCATCAAATCTAATTAAGTTATTGCCTTCAATAAAATGCATATGGAAAAAGTATAAACTATCTATTTTGTATGCGTGAGAGCAATGTATTGAAGAGGACACAGAAGCCCTACCTTCCAGTTGCAGTTATGTTTTTGCAGGAAGTTGGGGACAGAACTTGGTCAGGCCTCAAAGTCACATGGGAGCTCTTTAAAAATACCGCTTCCTGGACCTCACTCAGAGCCTACTGAATCAGCCTCACTTGTGCTGGGGCCCAGAAATCTGTATGTATGTAAAGATACACAGAAATTATAACACAGTTATTTGTCTGAACACTGTTTGACAATCTTATACTGAGAATAAGCAGAAATATTAAAGTTGAAAATTTTTATTTATATTTGTTTAATCCAGGCAAGTATATTAAAAAAAAAAAAAAAAAAAGGTACACTCACCAGGATCATTTCTTGGGTCTGAGTTGGGCAGAGACTTAAGCTGGGCCCTAAACAGCTTGAGCCCTTCTTGGCCACAGCTGAGGGCTGTGAAGTCAGAAGATGGAGACTGTGATCATGTTTGGAAAGTGACTAAGGCTGGGCTGCAATAAAAAGGTCCAAAGCTAGTCTCTAAAGCAGAGGGATAGTTCTAGAGCAGGGGTTATGGTAATAAAACAGCAATGAAAGGCAAGGGAAAGGGGGCTGCTGTGATGCATAGCTCCCAGAACCATTCACATGGTAGTTGTATTAGTTATCAATTGCTGTGTAACAAATCATGCAAAACACAGCAGCTTACAACAAGAAATATTTCCTATCACAGTTTCCATGAGTCAGACATCTAGGTCTGTCATGTAGTTGCATTCAAGCTGTTGGATGGGGCTGGAGTCGTCCTAAGACTTACCTGGGTGAGAATCCTTCCATGTTCCTTCCTGGTGGTTGTTCTTGGCCTCAGACAATTGACTACCAAGCTTGCTGACGTGGTTGCTGGCAGGACTTGGGTCAAAATCATGTAGGCCTGGTCCGGATTGTCTGAGTGTCCTCATGACATG
Source organism: Perodicticus potto (assembly GCA_963574655.1). Lineage (NCBI taxonomy): Eukaryota > Metazoa > Chordata > Mammalia > Primates > Lorisidae > Perodicticus > Perodicticus potto. The sequence goes on from CAUYRH010021979.1 coordinate 13,814, forward strand.
TCAGCTGGCTTTCCATCAAGTCAGTGATGAAAGAGAGAAAGAGAGCATCCAGGACAGAAGTTGCAGTCATTTTATAACCTAGTCTCAGAAGTGACATTCTATTGCTTCTGGGTATACTATTCACCAGAGGTGCATCATTAAGTCCAGCCCACACTCAAGATGATGGGAATTAAGAACTTTGAGAGGAAGAGTATTAAAGAATTTGCAAACCTATCTTTAAAACTTCCACAGCAGTCTGAGTCCTCTCTGTCATTTCTTTGGGCAAGGCACACCTTACGTGACTGCACATGACAGTCCTGGCTGAAAACCAAGAGGTCAATGCTAGGAGTTGAAGGTGAGATGAATGTGGGGTCACCTGGGGAAATTCTGGATAAGGAGTAGAGATGCAAGTGAAGCCACAGAGCATGGTGTTGAGGGCTCAGCTTAAGTTTCAGGTTCTTTGTGTAAAGGGATTACACCTGGGCAGTAATTTTGCCAATCCCATGAAGTCACTTCCCACATTAAATTCTTCAGTGAGCTCAGTCGGTTCTACCACTACATACAGTTGTCACCTCCTTCTCCATAGCCACCCCACCCCCTTCCCTAAAATCTAAAATCTCCAAGCTGGATGGCAGCACAGCTTTCTACTTACTGCTTATTTAAAGTTCATTCCTCTCACAGTAACCAGAATCATCCCTAAAAAGTACAAATCAAATCAGACCATACCTCAGCTTAAAATAGTCAGCACGTCCACATGGTTGTAAAATAGAATTAAAACTCCTCACCAGAAGGCCCTGCCTTATCTGACTTCCATCTACCTGTCTGGATTTTTCTTTGACCATCATACTGATACCGGAATTTCAGGTCCTTGGTCTCCGTGATTTGAAGAATAAATCCACTGACCACAGATCAGTGGTAAGACAGAATTTATTTACAGAAAAGAATACGAAAACACTAAAGCTCCCGGTAGGGAGAGAAAACCCAAGTTGGGAAAGAAAAGCTCTCTCTGTTGCTCTCCCCGAACCTCTCCGTCCCTCCCTGTCCAGGCTCTCTGTCTAGGGGTATATATAGGTGCATGGGTTTTTTTCTATATGAGGCCAGGAAATGAATGGACACAGTCTCTTCCGCAGGGGCAAGGAGAATGAATGCATTATGAATGGACACAGTCCATTCACGGAATTGAGGCCTAGGAAACATACATGAAATTGACATAGGCATAGGAAATGGGGGTTCCATATTCAGTCATAAGTGCAAAGGAAAGGAGACACCAAGGCACTGGTGTCTCCCCAGCAGTTGTCTGGCTCCTTGGGCTATTGGAGCCTCCAGTGTGGGTAGGAGGCCCCCCTCCCCCCACCCGCCTATCCTCCAGCCTGCTGGTTCTTCAGCCGGCTGCTGCTGCACCAACACCGCCAAGGTGGAGGTGGCAGGTCCTCCAGCTCAGCTCGGCTGAGCTGGCTGGGTGCCACCTGTCCTGTATCAATTTAATTATTTTCCTTCTCAGCATTGACATAATCTGTAATGATTTGTTTTCTTATTTTATTGCTGTCTCCATCCATATGGAAAGCAAAGTCCACAAAGACAGTGCCCTGTTTGGTTTCCTTGCTGTTGTATCCTTAGGGGTTAACTCAATCTGTGGATCATTGTAGACTCTCAAAAAAAAGTTATTGAATGAATGAATGAATAAATAAGAAAATGTATAGTAAGTGCTTAGCACAATGCCTGGCACATAGTAAGTGCCAAACATATGTTAATTACATATTGAGTATATTAACATCTATGTCACAGGGCTGGGGAAACCATTAATTGGGGTGGCATATGAAAGGCACCAACCTTGTGCACCATTTACTGAGTTCCTAGGGTTATGTTTGTGTAATGGGGATAAACAGGGGTTGACATATGGCTATACAATAGCTACATATGTGTATTTGGAATCTCCTATATGTTTAATGGAATTTTCAAATGTTCATATTGATATTATTTACATTTTAAAACCCTAAACTATCAAATGTGCTCCATGTAGTGAAATGTGAAATGAGTGAACATAATATTACTTTGAGCAGTTTGCACCATAAAGTAAGTTACTAAATAGACTTCAATGTTTATTAGTGTTGGAAACATTATTAACTGAAGCATTCCATTAGCTTGCCTTTCCTACACTTGACAAAATGAATCTTGTTTGTGTTAGAATATTTGTTCTGTAACAGGTATATGGAAGAAAAAATTTAGACAGTATTGTTGCCAAAATTTCTTCCTGAGTAGGTCCCTGGTCTCGGAGAGCCAAAGAATGAATCCACTGACCACAGACCAGTGTTAAGACAGGATTTATTTTACAGAAAAGAATATGGAAAAAACACCAGAGCTTCTGGCAAAGGGAAAAACCCAAGTCAGAAAAAATGTCCCCTCTTCCTGGGTGCTTTGTCTAGGAGTATATATAGTCACAGGGTCCTTTGTAGTTACATTTGACCAGGACTTGGTAACAAATGAATGGATACAGTACCTTCCACTGGGCAAGGTGAATGAGGTCATTAATGAATGGATACAGTCCATTCATGAAATTGTCTAGGCCTAGGAAATGAGGGGTCCCCACACCCTTAGGCCTGTAAAATGCTCACAGGGGAGTAGTGCAGCCAGAGGAGAGCTCTCTAGGTTCATGGGTAGTTCTGAGAGTTGGCACCAGCAACAGCATGGGCTGTGCCCTGGTCTCCCTCAACTAACTAGGGACTCACAGGTTTCCATCACGCTTGCCCTCTCTGCCTCACTTGGTTCTTCAGCTCTCGTGTCCCCTCGTCTGCTGTGCCAACACCCCCAGGGTGGAGATCCAGATGGCGTGGCATGTCCTCCTGGTTGGCTGGCGCTGACCAAGCCTGGTGCACGTGCCCTGTGTCAGTGTCAGAGAAAACTATCAAGAGAAAAAGTTTCTTAAATATAAGGGCAGCTACTCGTAGGAATCTAATTCTAAGTGTTGGGTCATTCCATGCCATGTCTTATGGTGCCTCTGTTGGCAAAGAACTTGGCAGAGGCAACACTCAGCAAAAACTTCTTTAAATAGAAAGGAAAAGCAAACTGAAGTTTAGGTTAACACCTTATGCACAGACTAAGAGTACAAAATATGGGATTGAAGTCTTGGAAACTGGGTTTAAGCCACTATTTTATTGTTTACATCTCTATAATCTAGGACAAAGGGGCCCGTTCTGTAATCTTGACTCTCCCGAACCTGGGGTTCAGAAACCATAACATGAAAACACTGTTAAACTTTCTAGCAAAGAATTGATGTGGTGACAAATGAGAGATAAGATAGCCAGCTGAATGTAGTCAATTATTTTTACTTTCTTCCCTTGCAGCTGGGTTCAGGAAGTTAGCTTGCTTTTCAATCTTTCTTAATATTTTTAGCCTCTATAGAGCCAGAAACCTTCCACACACAATCGAGTGGCCCAGTCTCTATCCGCTGTATTTCCAGCAGACATTTCCAGTGCCTTTGATTTTAAGCATTGTAATATTAATCAAAATATGAAACAAAAATAGAGGGTAGCATACATAGTAAGCACAATTGCTGTTGAGTATTTTGTAGTTTCATTCTGGAAAAAAAAAACAAAACCTAGAACCCCTGTTAAACTCTTAACCTATGCCCTTGTTCTTGGGGATTGGTTCATCAAAGACATCCTTCCAGTGTCTTCCTCCTGGAAGAGACCTCCTTCTAGAAGTTATAAAGAGACAAAGTAAATCAGTAGGTGATTTTTCCTCATCCCAAGTGAGTGATTTGCCTCTCTGAGAATGCTTAGCCTGAATGGTTTCTGTTTTAACTGAGTTCTGACCCACCCAAGAAGTGTCACTTTGAACATCTCTCACACTCGATAATGATGTTGTCAGTAAGGATTATCTTTGACTAAAAAGAAACCTCTAAGAGGGTTTTGTGCTACTCTAATAATTCCAAGCATATTTCCTTGTACTTGGAAGAAAGTAAATTTGACAAAAAAATTTCAATTTTGAAAGTAGGTTATAATTTAATTCTCTTCCATTCATTAATTCATAAACATGCTTTGTGCTAGGATCTTGTGATAAAAAGATAAAAAGACATGTTCCCAATTTCAAAGAGCTTAAGGTCGAATGGAAGAAGCCAAGCTACTAACAAGCACAGACAAGCTAATTCCACGGCAGAAGCAGGTACAGGGCACAGATTGTTATACAAGAGAGGGGTCACTTCCTTCTGGGCTGGCAGATATCAGGAAGATGATGGTATTAAGCACCCACACTTTGTGACTTCAAACAAGAAAATTTATTTCATTTTCTGCTGGTCAGGAGTCTGGGCATGGGGCGAGTGGATGGGAGGTTCTTGCCCAGTGTGTCAAGAAGCTGCATTCAACACGTCAGCTGGGGAAGGAGCTGCTGAAGACTCACACGTGGCTGCTGGAAGGATTCAGTTCCTCACAGGCTCTTAAAATGAGGGTCTTAGTTATTTTTTGGTTGTTGGCAAAGGCTTCTCTTGGTTTCTGGCCACACGAGCCTCTGAGGAGGGAAGCTCACAAGACCACAGCTCGTCTCATTGCAGTGAGCAAGTGAAAAGAGGCAGAGAGAGAATGGGAGCAAGACCCAGGCCAGAGTCTTTTGTGATCTAGCCTCTGAAATGACACCATCACTTCTGCCATAATCTGTTCATCAGAAGCAAGTCACTAGTTTCATCTATACTTGAGGGGAGGGAGCAGGACAGGAAGGGGGATCACCGGAAACCTGACTGGAAACTGACTGTAGAGGAGTAAGAATTCAACAAAGCAGATTTGGGATTCTGGAAGAGCAGGAGCCCATCCGAGAAAGAGGAAGGCAGAGGAGCCAGCCGTGAAAGCATGGGCAAGACCTGATTGGAGAATTTCAAATATTTGACTGGAATGGAGGGTGCAGAGGTGGGATAAGAGTGGTGATAGTGGGGGAGGGGCAAGATGGGCGACTGGAAGCAGCTTCGGACAGAGGCTCCTGTCCAAAAGGAAAGATAACCTCCAGAAACTGCCCAGTTTAGCTGAAGACTGGGAGCCCAAACGAGAGAGAGAGAGAGAGAGAGAGAGAGAGAGAGAGAGAGGATAACTGCAGGTCACCCCTGAGGCTAGCTGCTTCGTCCAGAAACCAAGCTTCAGGCAGAAAAACTGAACTAAAGTTTTCCTCCATTCTGAACTTCCAGGACACCCTTCCCTTCTTACCTGATGTACCAGAAGCCTGACATCTGCTGAAACTGAGGGAGGAGGACTTGAGCAGCGCCCACCCTCCTGATCTGCTGGATCAGGCTGCCCGCCAGGTAAGAGACTCTGGGGCCCAACTGAGCCCCTGCCAGCCCCCAGGTCAGGGACGCCACTGGGACCCCTGAGCAGCTCTGATCTGTGCCACACCGGGCCTTGGCCTGTGGCCTGCAGTGGCTGGGAACTCTGCTGGGACCCTTGCCGGGCCTTGGTCTGCACTAGCAGCTGCTAGGAACTCCACAGGGACTCCCGTGTGCTCCGATTTGCAGTCCAACGGGCCTTAGTCTGCTGCCAGCAGCACCGGGACTCCTGCGTGGTGCCGATCTGTGCCCCGCCGGGCCTCGGCCTGCCACCTGCCAGGACCCATGGCTCCCATCCGTGCCCTAGGCCCTCCGCCCACAGCGGTCCGGAATTCCACTCCACTGGGATCCCCTGTGGCCCTGATTGGCACACCGCTGGGCCTTGGCCCACCGCCAGCAGTGGCCAGGAACTCCGTGGGGACTCCTGCAGACCCGCTTGGCACGCCCCGGCCCTGGGCTCCCCACGAGCAGCAGCCAGGAAGTCAGCCGGGACTCCCGCCTGGCCTCAGCCTGCCACCCACCAAGACCCCTGCCTGGCTCCAATCTGTGCCCCAGGTCTGCTGTCCACAGTGACCAGGAGCTCCACTCCACCAGGACCCTGGCGTGGCCCTGATTGGCACTCCGCTGGGCCTTGGCCTGCCACCAGCAGTGGCCCTGATTGGCGGCCCACCACCAGCAGCGGCCAGGAAGTCTGCCGGGACTCTGTCCCTGCACCAATCTGTGCCCCGCCTGGCCTTGGCCTGCCCAGCTCCAATCCATGCCCCAGGCCTGCTGCTCACAGTGGCCAGGAACTCCACTCTGCCAGAAATCCCCTACGGCAGACTGGCACCCCGCTGGGCCTTGGCCTGCTGCCAGCTGTGGTCAGGAAGTCCACTGAGACTCCCATATGATGCCGATCTTGCCCGGCCTTGTTCTGCTGCCTGCTGGCTCCCATCTGTGCCCCAGGCATGCTGCCCTCCCTCCGGAGCCCTCTTCCCAGCCAGAGACTGCTGGAAACACGGGCTGCCTTTGCAAAGGCCTCCGGGTGCCCCATCCCACACCCTGCTGCTTGATCTGGGCGTGCCACACTCTGGAGCTGCACTGCAGCCAGAACTCCCTGGGTGGGGCAGTCCCAGAGGACCTACACAGGGTCACTCCCTATAAAGAGCCAGCAACAACAGAGTGATCCTGCTGGGGTCTGATCTGGGAGAGAAACCTCCCCAACTCTGAGGATGGTCATAGGCAACAGTGAGAAATAATCATGAAGTGGAATCAACACAAAAACTCTGGCAATATGAATAATCAGAGTAGATCAACTCCCCCAAGGAATGACAAGGTAGATACACCATAAGATCCCTTGCATAAGCAAATGGCTGAGATATCAGAAATCGAATTCAGAGTCTGGATAGCAAATAAGATCAGCAGAAAGTTGAAAAAGATGGAATTAGAATTTCAGGCAGTAATCCAAAAGATGGCCCAAAAGATGTCTCAAGAATTCAATGACAAAATGACCAAAGATTTTGACACATTGAGACAAGAAGTTGCAGCCCTCAAAGATCTGAGAAGTACAGTAGAATCCCTTAGTAACAGAGTGGAGCAAGCAGAAGAAAGAATTTCTGACATGGAAGACAAAGCTTTCGAACACTCCCAAACTTCCAAAGAGGAAAAGAAATGGAAGGCAAAAACATATCATTCTCTCAGACAGCTCTGGGATAACTCGAAGAAAACCAATATTCGTATTATAGGGATACCTGAAAACGATGTGGCATCACAAGGCACAGAGTCTCTTCTTTTGAGATTATGAAAGAGAACTATCCAGACATGCCAAGAGATTCTGAAATTTAGGTAGCAGACAGTTTCAGAACCCCAGCATGACTCAACCCAAATAAGATATCCCCCAGGCACATCATAATTAAGTTCCCAAAAGTTAATATGAAGGAGAAAATTCTGAAAGCAGCCAGATGTAAGAAATCCATTACCTACAAGTGGAAGAATATTGGAATAACTGCAGATCTCTCTGATCAAACCTTCCAAGCTAGAAGAGAATGGTCATCAACTTTTAATCTCCTAAAACAAAAGAACTTTCAACCCATCCTGTATCCAGCTAAACTGAGTTTCATTTATGATGGAGAAATTAAATACTTTAACGACATCCACATATTGAAGAAATTTGCTATAACTAAACCAGCTCTCCAGGATATTCTCAGACCTATCCTCCATAATGACCAGTGTAATCCTCCACCACAAAAGTAAACTCACCCAGAAACTTTTTATCAAATTTCATCTTCCACAGTGATGAAAGGATTACAACGTCCACTGGACTTTCTAAAGATTTATCATTGTTTTCAATTAATGTGAATGGTTTAAATTGTTCTCTAAAGAGGCATAGGTTGGCTGACTGGATACAAAAACTCAGGCCAGATATGTGCTGCATACAAGAATCTCATCTTACCTTAAAAGATAAATTTAGACTCAAGGTGAAGGGATAGTCATCTATATTCCAGGCAAATGGAAAACAGAAAAAAGCAGGTGTTGTAATGTTATTTGCAGATACAATAGGCTTTAAACCAACCAAAGTAAAGAAGGATAAAGACAGACATTTCATATTTGTTAAAGGTACTATTCAATATGATGAGATTTTAATTATTAATATTTATGCACCCAACCAAATGCACCTCAATTTATAAGAAAAACTCTAATAGACATGAGCAACTTGATTTCCTCCAGCTCCATGGTACTTGGAGAGTTTAATACTCCTTTAGCAGTGTTGGATAGATCCTCCAAAAAGAAGCTAAGTAAAGAAATTTTAGATTTAAACTTAACCATTCAACAACTGGATTTAACAGACATCTACAGAACATTTCATCATCCTAATAAAATTGAATACACATTCTTCTCATCATTCCATGGAACATACTCCAAAATCAATCACATCTTAGGTCACAAGTCTAACCTCAGCAAATTTAAAAGAATAGAAATTATTCCTTGC
>CAUYRH010021985.1:0-27451 GCA_963574655.1 Perodicticus potto
GGATCAAAAATGTTTTCACATAGTAAATGAGAAAATATCATGAATGTTGTATCAATCAGGTTGATAAAAATATCTCCGATTGTATGTGAAGCCTGCACACTGTACCCCATGACTGAATTATTGTACACAGCTATGACTCAATAAAAAATAATAAAAAAAAACAAATATAACTTTAAAAAAAATTTTAATACATTTAAAACTATTTTATCCACCATTTCTTCCTGGTCCTTAGAATTTTCTTCTGAGTCTAATTTGTTTCTTCTTGAAATGTAACCTTTACAAATTTTTTAGCAAAATAGTGTTTTTAGAAATAAAAATTTTTACTAAAAACATCTTCACTTATCTTTCATTCTCGGAAGATCACTGGGAATACTACTCTAGCTTGATGACTATTTTTATCTCAATGATTAAAAGAACAAGTAATTTAAAGATTTTGTGTGTTATTATTAGATACAAATGATAAGTATATGAAGTAAAACACGTTAATTAGATCAACTCAACCACTCTACAATGTACGCATGTTTCAAAACTTCAGGTATGCAGCATAAGTATAGCATACAATTTGTCAATTTTAAAATTTGGATTTTTAAAAAAATTTTTAAATAAAGCCTTAATTTAGTGGTTCCTGGTGTTACTTGTTTCTACTGAAAATCAGCTGTAAGTATAACATTTATCCTTCTGTATGTATATAATTTTTCTCTGGCCTATTTTGAGATTTTCTTTTTAATATGGTTTTCTGAAGTTTCACTATGGTTTCCTTATGAGGCTTTTTATTTTGCTTTATTTTATTTTATTTTTTTGAGACAGAGTCTCACTTTATTGCCCCTGGTAAAGTGCTGTGTGGCCTCACAGCTCACAGTAACCTCAGACTCCTGGGCTCAAGTGATTCTCTTGCCTCAGCCTCCCGAGTAGCTGGAACTACAGGTGTCCACCACAAAGCCCAGCCGTATTTGGAGATGGGATTTCACTCTAGTTTAGGTTGGTCTGGAACCTATGAGCTCAGGAAATCTGCCCACCTTGGCCTTCCAGAATGCTAGGATTACAAACATGAGACACCGAGCCCGGCCAAAGCTTCTTTAAGTCGTATTTTGCTTTTCCAGGGCACTCTACAAGGGGCAATAAAGTGAGACTCTACCTGGACCCTGTGTTAATCTCATATGTTGAAAAATTTCATACCCTATTTTATAAAATATTTTATTTCTTCTATTCCCTATGTTATCTCCTCTAGAACTTCAAATGCTTATATATTCATCCTTGTTTCTTAATTCATTAGAATTTATACAGGTACAGAGTTACCTACTCAGCTTTGAAAGAATTGTCATTACTTCATATATCCCATATCTATTAACATACTAAATATACTTATTTTTCATTTCTGGCAATTCCAATATTTGCATTCTTGGCTCCTCTGCTCTACTTTTCATTTCTAGTAATCTTGCTTCTATAGTTAGTTACCAATTGTGAACTCAAGTTTTTTGAAGACTTACCCATGGTAACATCTGAGGTCTGGAAACAGCTCTCTTCCTCTGAATAAGATTTGTTGCTACCATCAGGACCACTCTAAGATAAACTTTATGCTATTGTTTTTCATGCCAAAAAAAAGTAGTTTTGGATCTTAATTTTTTTTAAATATGGAAGAGCATTTTTTTTTTTTTTTTTTTTTTTTTTGGCCAGAGCTGGGTTTGAACCTACCACCTCCAGTATATGGAGCCGGCACCCTACTCCATTGAGCCACAGGTGCTGCCCACAAAAGCACATTTTTGTTAGAAATTTCTACAGGAGATTTTGTCCTTAATTTACTCACAGTCAAGATTGAAGCATACCTTGTTACCTCTACTCTTTAAAACATACATCCAATAAATACAATTACACAACCCCTGACCTCCGATGCCCAAGCCTTGTCTTTGCTCCAATCTGCTGCTGCCTTTGTAACCCTTTACACTTGTCATTAGGATGTCAGGTATGAACCAACCCCCGTGTCCACTTACTGCCCCAGCTTTTTACTTTGTTGTCATTTCCATCAATTTTTGCTTTTCCTGTCATTTTCTGTTAGTCTCTTTTGTCAGAAAAAATTCTTAATTTCCACAAGCTCAGCCATGTCATACTAGCTATTCATACGTATATATGTCTGTATTATAAAAGTACTTTGTCAAGAGGCTTTTCCCTGAGTTTCTGGCCCATGACATTGGTGTAAAAGATGTCCTGGTTGACATTCTCATGCTTCTTGTTCTTTTCTCTAAAAATACCTTTCCCCTTAAATATCCTCATGTACAGCCTGAAAATGCGATTTTATGTTTTCATTCTCTGCAGCCCTGTGTTTCCTTTTGCCTTGTTTTTATTTTTGTAATCATCATTCTAATCACCCTATTTTCATAACTCCGCATTTTAGATTAGAAATTCCACATAATAAACATTGCAGAATTTTTCACAAGCTGCTAGAACAAGTGACAAGTTCATTTGAATTTCAGAGAGCAAGCCAACATATTCTCACTGTGCTTTGATTTTCTTCATTACCAAAGATATACACAAAAGCCTGGATTCAACATAATGTCCTTGAATTCTAAGTTGTATTAAACGTACACTTCCATTTTGAAGAATATGCTTAACATAGTAGAGGATGACCATAATAGATCGGCTATCCATAACTTCCTTTTATTTTTCAACTTTTTTTTTTTTTTTTTTTTTTTGCTACCTACAAAAATGAAGTGTCTCAATTTTCTTGCTAATGGCAAACAGAGCCATCTGAAATACTTAGTGATTATACCCATTGGGATTTGCTCTGGAAAGTAGAAGCCACACTGCGGTATATTAAGAGACATGTAACTCTGCAAATTAAAGGTTTATACAGTCATGCAAACGGCTGGCTGGAGGAATAAAAGTCAGGAAGGCTCCTTTCAGGAAATAAAGCTGCAGAAGGACTCCAGGAAATTTGTCATTGGTGGTCTCAGTAGCTTGAAGCATGGAAGTGAGCAATTCTCAGGTAGGAAGCTAGAGCCACTGAAAAAAGCAATTCGTAACCTCACAAGCCAGAAATACTGAAGTGGGTAAGTGTTCAGAGGAAGTTAGAAGCTTCTGGAAAAAACCTGCACCTCTTATAACCAGTATTCCAGCCTGCAGGAGCCTCTAGAGCAGTGGTTCTCTACGTTCCTAATGCTGAGACCCTTTAATACAGTTCCTCATGTTGTGGTGACCCCACACATGAGGAGTGGTGTCTCCATTCTTAAGACCAGAGGAAATATGTGTTTTCCGATGGTCTTAGGCAACCCCAGTGAAGGGGGAAAGGGTCGTTTGACCCCCAAAGGGGTCACGACCCACAGGTTGAGAACCGCTGCACTAGAGAATCACAGCTTTTTCTTCTCTTCTGCCTTCTGAAACTTACACAAACCCCAGCCATAGTTGGAGCCTAACTGTATCCTCTGGTAATAGAGTCTGGGGAACATAGTGTTCATGCTTTATTTGATGCCATCATGATATATAGAGAGGATGGTAGTGAGTATCATCAGAATATCCTACATGGTGGCTAACTGACTCTGAGTATAATGCGACATACCAGGTACAATACACCAGTACTTGAAATTTTTAAATTTGTGTCTATAAGTGAAGAATATACTGCTTATAAAGAGTGCTGTTGTATCCTGCCCATACCCTCATCAGGTCTGAGGTGAAGTAAACAGTTATATGTCTCACGGGCAATTGCTCTCAGACAGAGATTCTTCCCTGTCCAAATTTAAATCTTCTTCATTTGCCTCAATCTGTGACACTTTAAATGGCCTTCCCTGCAGGACCATGCAAGGCGAAAGTTCCAATCACCTGGTAGAAGCTTCTCCTTCTGCCTAACTCTGCCTTCCTCACACCCTGGAGGTGTTTCTCCCTCGAGCACTCACAGTTATAGCTTTGCTTCCAGTTTTTCATCTCAGTCTCTTTTTAGCAAACCCAATCTAATGCCTGTGCTACAAGTTTTAATTAGATTGCATAAAAAGTTTCTCATGTTGAAAAAAAAAATAGAAGTACAATTGTTGAGAGCGACGCTGTATGTAATTGAAAAAAGTAATTTAGTAAATTCATACTGATGAAACAAAAGTGATTGTATGCCGAAATGGAAGCAATTCTTCCTATTCACATTGCTAAAATTGCTTCCAATAAACTGTAAGTACTTGGGAATTTTTTATAGAAATTCATTTTAGGTTCATCTTTTTCTATTTCGTGTAAGCTGATCAACAAGCACTTCCCACTGGCTTTTTACAAATGGTCAGCATGCTCGCTCTTACAGGTCTACCAATAAACTGCTTGGTCACAGACATTATCTTCTAATATGGACAGGTTTGCCTTAGTCGTCCATAGTGTACAAACATATACTGAAATATCTGTGCTTATAATCAACTCAGGTTAAAGTAGCAGCCATTTGTAAGTATTTTTTAAGTAGAAATAAGGAAATATATGTATAGCCTTGCTTGCTTGACACAGTCCAAAAATAATCAATTTATATTTATTACTTATTATAATGTGTCTCTCTTCACTCTTACATCTGTCTTCTTTTGAAAGATGTATCTTATTTTCTCCCTAAATAGACTGCATGATCCTTCTTCTCAAAGAATTAATTGAAGAGGTCTAACATAACAAATATTGAATATGATCATTAGTGTGGAACTTTTAAATTGCTGTCATTACCAGGGAGAAGTTCACTCATCTTTACAACTCACTCTTCCTACCACCAGCCCCCCACACACAAAAGCCATGATAACAGTAAGTGAGTTGTTTCAGTTTTATGGTTATGTTTTCTATTTTATTTAAGTTTATTTGGTTCCAAGAAAGAGAAACAAACTCAGAATAAGTAAAAATAAATAAATAAATGGAACTTACTGTAACTCTGTGAATCAAAGGTAAATCCTAAAAAATGAGCCCCATACAAGATAAGACACAGTCAACTCTGAGGATCTGTGTAGCATGAATGACTGAACGCCAGGATGAACCAGCTCTCACCATTTTCACTCTTTGATATATCAGATCATCATTGGTGATACTCCCACCCCTTAAAGAGGACAAATCCTTAAGAAACACTTATTCATTTTGAACATTCTCCTTTTCATTGATCCTCTGGTAGATTTCCTGACAAGTGAAATACACATATGACAACGGCACTGCCAACAGTCACTGTGGGCTCTGAGCTGACATCTTAAGGACATGGGAAAGAAAGATAGAAGAAGTTTATATAACTGATGAACACACAGCCGCCATACCAACCCTGAACTTCCTACCTCTGGACTATACGTAGGAAAATAAGTAGATAGGTAGGTAGAAATTTGCTTAAAACATTGGGGCTTTTCTTACATTTTTCTTTATAGGCATGTAAATCTAATCTATTTGATAGCTTGGAAAGAGGATCTTGAAGTAAAGAGATGATGTAAAAAGATGATGTTCACTCATCTTGTGCTTACAGCAAGAGTTATAACATTAGATAGATTAAATTTTTTAAAAAAGAGAAAGAAGATAAGAAGGGAAAAATGGAGAGTAAAGGAGGGGGAAAGAGAGTAGGAGGGAGAAAAGGAGAGAGAAGAGAAAAAGGGGGACAATAGCATGAAATGTTTTAGGTAGTAGGTTGTCTCTAAGCACAAAAAAAGAGGGAAGGGAAGAGAGTACATTAATAAAAAAAATTAGGATTCAACTCCCAGCCGCAACTGTGAAAGAGAATATGTCAGACCCAGGTAGCACATCTACACTTTCATTGTCATCTGCCATCGTTGAGCTGAATAATTAATTATACACTCCTCTATTTTGAAAACACCTCTTGTGTCAAGAAATTTAAATTAAAAGGACAAATGTTTGCCTCGTTGGATTGCTAGAAGTTAATTTATAGAGAGGCAAAATATTAATTTTAAGAAAAATGGAATGCAGTGTAACAGTATTAATTTACAGGAATGGCTGGGAACAGCTATTTTAAACTGTTAAGTTCAAGGGTTTATCAGCTTTTGCAAATGCCATTTGAAAAAAATAAAATAAGATGCTGCAAAGCAGACCAGGACAGAGTCTTGTAAACTTCCTATTCAGTTATTGGCAGAGAATTCCCATCTAAAAATAAATTAGTTGTATTGTTTCAAGTGCCCAATCACATAGAAATCTTCCTGGTCTTAAATGTGAACAATTACATTATTACAAACCCAGAACTTTTAATAAAGTTAAATGATTGTGAGCTATCAATGGACACAGATTTATGGAAGATGCCACAGAACAGAGCCCATGACCCTGTCTGCTGTGGCTTTCGATGATCAGACCACCATAAAGCAGCAGTTGGCATCCAGCCCATGGCCTAAAGCTTTCCAGTGAGGGTAAAGAACTGAATAATGAACAGGGTGGGGCTGGCACCTGTGCCTTCTCCTCAACTCACACTTCTTATCCTCCCTCCAAACAAACAAATGCACCCAGCTCTGACCTCTCAGATTCTTGGACCCCTCCTTTGCACTAAGGGAAGACTAAAATGAACAGAAGCCAATTCTCCAGCCCCTGGCCATCATTACCCACAGCCACCACCTCACAGTCATAGATGCCCAGTAAAAAGCCCTGTAGGTACATTGTTGGAGTCTCAAGAGAGTCAAAGGCATCCCCAGAATCTAAACTCAAAGGTGCTGAAGATCACACTGGTAAATCCCCAGTGCAATTTCATGTAACTTGGTCACTTTTGCTAAACTCAGTCATCAAAAATTTGACTTAGAGTGAGCTTACAGGTTTAGGAAATGAAGTTTGGTTGGGTTCATGCAAAGGTCAAAGTTGGTATCCTAAACAATGTATATCCTCAGTAAAAAGGAGTGACGTAAATTTTTAAAAGTCACCATCGGTTACTTAAGATTACAAGAAAGTGTGCCATGGGCTGGATCTGGTGAAGACAAATCATCTCTAATACGAATTCAAAATATCAGGTTTTCATTGATGTGGTTTGAATATGTAAATGTACAAAAACTGTGCTACATAACCCAAAAAGGTAATTTAACATAAAAACCTGACGGCAAAATCTGTCCTTTATAAGGAGGTAAACTTAAGACAGACTTTATAGGATTTTCACAAATAAAGATATGTATTTGTTGATAAATTTCAATAAGTACAAAACATTGAGGAAATAAACCACAGTACAGAGTCATTCAGACAAAAAAAAAAAAAACTTTCGATGATGAAATTATGAAAAAGAAGCTTTAAAAAACTATGGTGACATGATTAAAGAAATGAAGCTTTGAAAATAAGATCTTAACCAGAAATTATAAGAAAGTTGAAGATTTTAATTATAGCAAACCTACTTCCAAAAATTTAAAAAAAAAACTATGATATTTGAAATTGGGTTTAATAGAATATTATAAATATTCAAAGAGGAAATTGATGAGTCATAAGAGTGACATGAAGAAATTATCCACAATGCCATGCAGAGGGAAAACATACAAAAAGATTGAGAAGTTAAATGATAATAAAGATAAAATAGATAAAATGGAAATTTTTTAAATAGAGATAATTTAATCTAAGAAGGAATAAAGAAAAAGAACGTAGAACAATTACCACATGATGAGATTATGGCTGTCATTGCATAGGCAATAAGAGATATGAACCCACGAATTCAGGAAGACCAGAAAACTAAGATAAACAAAATTAAATCCATATCTAGAAATATCAAAGTAAACTGTGACACAACACAGATAAAGCAAAGTTCTTTAAAGCAATTAGATAAAATATTGCCTTCAAAGGAGCAAAAATTGAATTTATAGTTGCTTTCTCTCAAGCCTAGTCCATATTCAGCATTTAGCAATTTATCAAATTTACCATTTAAATGTTCTTAAGTATATAAGATTCCAGCAGCAATTGCTGCAAGTCAAACTCCTAGGCCCCATACTTTCATGGATTTTATTTCTTGAAAAGACACCAAGTTCAACATAAAGAGCCAAGAAAAATCACTTTGTGTTTCTGGCAGAGGGCACAAGTATCTGTTTTGAAACATACCCAGAATTTTCTTCACAACAAGGACTTAACGCTCCAAGGGAAAAAAAAAGTTTACCAGAGCTTTATCCAATTGGGAGGACTTATTTTTATGCACTAATAACACTTGCCATAAAAGAAAAAAAGAAAGACAAGGACTCCAAGCAGAATACATCACAAAAACCCTTCACCAAGGTATAGTGCGTACAATCTGCAGAGAACCAAGGGGAAAAGCAGAACTGCATTAGACTTCATACCACAAAGCACACAAGCAAGAGGGTAGAATGTGTGTGTGTGTGTTTGGTTGTATTTTTTTTATTTAAAACAAATATTCTCAAAAATTTAAAGTGCTGAATAAAAAGGAAAATGTCAACCATGAATTCTGTATCCAGAAAAATTATTCTTCAAAAGTGAAAGAGAAATAAAGACTTTCTTGGACCAACAATAATGAATTAATTTATCTTTAATAGACTTTACTATAAGAAATGTTGAAAGATATTCCTCAGAAAATAGGAATATGAGAAAGGTCAGAAACTCAGATCCACAGGAAGAAAGGAAAAGTGTCAGAGAAGGAGTAAATCAAATAAAATAAACATTTATTACATTATTCTCCATTGATCTAATAGATAATTACATGTACAATGTAATAATAGTAACAACACATTGGATGATTATATCATGTGGGTAAAAGAAGTTGAATGACAGCAATGTTATAAAAAAGAGGAAAAATGAAATACTAGATTAAAAATTACCCACACTACCCATGAAGTAGTATGCTTTAATTTGAAAGTAGATTACACTGGATACAAATGTATGCTATACACTCTAGGACAACTAATACAACCAGATTTGTTTTTTTAAAAGAAGCCTAATTAATATTTCAAGAGAGAAGAGAATATTGAATATACAAAATGCTCAATGAAAAACTCAGAAGGCAGAAAAGAATGGGTAATATGAGCAGAAATAAAAGAACAAATGTAGTATACCTGGAAACCTGGTTGATACTAGTACAACTAAAATAATAATCCATTTAAACGTGAATGACCTAAATATACCAGTTAAAAGGCAGAGATTGTCAAACTGGATAGAAACAATGCATAGACATGTGTTATTCATAAAAATCTACTTTAGATATAAAAAGACATAGTCATAGACTTCAACCACACTCTTTCAGTTATTGATTCAGGATGCAGAAAATCAGTGAGGATAGAGTGAAATATAGTCTATCGAACTGAGTACCATTAATCAACTTGACTTAACTGACATTTGTAGAATACTTTCTCTACTAACAGTAGAGTACACATTTTTCACAAGCTTACATTAACATTCACTAAAAGAGATCATATTCTGGGATATCAAAGATATCTTAAATTAACAAATTTAAAAGCACAAAAATCATATAAAGTATGCTTTTAGACCACAATAGATTAAACTAGATATCAATGACAAAAAAAGTAACAGGAAATTCCACAAATATTTGTAGATTAAACAACATACCTGTGAATATCAATCACATCAGTCAAATGAGCTCCCAGGCTGCTGACTGCCACCGCATCTTCCCATGCTCAGTGCTGCCATTTACCCTTCCATCCCCTCCTCTCTGAGGTGAGAACAAAGTGGAATATTTTTATAGTTCTGGAAGAAAAAAACAAACAAACATGTTTTGTTAATCTGTTTTGACAATGCACTTTTATGTATAGTGCTATACCATTACTAGCTTCAGTATACAGTCAGGTTTGTTCTTCACTGTGCATTTTTATAATGAATTAGATAGTTCTGACTATATTTGTCTACTTTTAAAAAAATAAAAAAATAAGTAAAAAATTGAACTAAAAGAAAATAAAAATACAACTTACTAAAATTTGTAGAATGGTAGGACAGCACACTAGAGGGGAATACATCATATTAATGAATGACATAAAATCAGTAATCTAAGCATCTACCTTAGGAAAATAAGGGGAAAAAAGAATAATTTTATTCTAAATCAAGGAAGAAAGAGGAAGAGGAGAGGAAAGAAAAGAAAGGAAGGATGGAAGGAAGGGAGGGAGAGAGGGAAAACAAAAAAAGAAAAGAAAGAAAGAGAGAGGAAGGAAGGAAAGAAGGAAGGAAGGAAGGAAGGAAGGAAGGAAGGAAGGAAGGAAGGAAAGAAGGAAAAGGGGCAGGGAAGGGAAGGGAAGAGCAGGGAAAAGGAAAATGAAAATAAAAGAGCAGATACCATGAAATTAAAAAGAGGAAAGTGATTCAGAAAATTGAGGAAATCAAATGCTGTTTCTTTAAAAAGACTATTAAAACTGATAAAACTATGTCCAGTCTATTTCAGAAATAAAGACAGAAGAAGTGACGACTAAATATCAGAAGTAAGGAATGGGCCATCATGGCTGATCCCATGGACATTAAAAAGATAATAAGTAAATGTCATGTATAATTCTTTGCCCACAAACTTGATAACTTAGGTAAAATGAACCGATTCCTCAAAATACAAAAGTGACTAAAACTTAACCAAAAAGGCAAAATGATCTATAAAAAGCATATATGTGTGTGTGTATCTTACCAATAATTAATAGGCTTTCAAAAAAAAATCATCCTATACATAGATAGGTTCATTAGTGAATTCTAACAAACGTTTAAAGAATAAATGATACCAATTCTCTATAATCTCTTCTAAAAAATAAATGCAGAAGAAATACTTCTTAACTTTCTCTATAACACCACCATTACCCTAATGGCAAAACAAGAGAAAGATCTTTCAAGAAAAGAAATTACATACCAATATCTCTTATGGATATCTCACAGATGCAAAAATACTCAAAAACTCAGCAAATCAAATCAAATGTCTAAACCAAAGATACAACCAAGTAGGATTTATTCCACATATATAATACTGCTTCAACTACGACTTGAACTTTACCTAAGAAAAGCAAACAATTTAACCTAATCATTTGTACTTTCATATTAATCCGAAATAAATAAAAAAATGACTGCCTCAACATTTGAAAATCAATAAATGTGCTTAACCACATCATTAGGATAAAGGATAAACATCATGTGATCATATTGGTAACTTCTGATTAAAAAGTATTTTTAATCTCTAACACCTATTCATGATACAAGTCTCAGGAAAGTGGGAATAGATGGGAATTTTTCAACCTGATAAAGAATATCTACAAAAAAATCTCACATTAATATCACACTAGTAGTGATAAACTAAATGACATCTCCACAAGATCAGAAGCAAGGCAAAGATATTCTCATTCACCACTTCTACTCAACATTGTACTAAAAGTTCTACAGTTCTCTAGTGCAATAAAACAAGAAAAGAAAATATAAATTATGCATATTGGGAAAGAAAATTTTCTTAGCTCTTTGATGATTGTCCATGTAAAAAACCTAAAAATATCTACAGAAAATTCCTGGAGCTGATAACTGAGTAAAGCAAATTCGTGGGAAACAGGGTCTACATATACTAGTCTTTGTTTTTGTGAATTCCAGCAATGAATAACTATATTTAAAATTAAAAGCACATCATTTACAGTAGCATAAAAGAAACATTCTTAGGTATAAATCCAACAAAATATATACAGAATCTATATGTGAAAAAATACAAAACCCTGATGAGATCAATCAAAGATCTAATAAATGGAAAGACATTCTCTGTTCATGAATTAAAACACTCAGTATAATTGAGATGTTGGATATTCCTAACTTTATCTAAAGATTTAATGCAGTCTCAAATTCAAAACATTATTTATTGGGTAAACAGTGAAAAACTGGTTTTATAGTTTATATGGAAGAAAAAAAATTAGATACAAAAGAGTTAACATAATACTGAAAAAGAACAAATTTGGAGGAGTGGCACTACCCAACTTTAAAACCTACTTCAAAAAATTAAAAACTAAAGTAGTGGATAAAGTATAGTACTGGTAATACATTTATTGATCATATGATTCAACAATTGTGATCCTCAGAATCAACTGAGTTGAATATATGTCTATAAAAAAACCTCATACATAAATATTTATATCAGCTTGATTCATAATGGCCAAAAGTATTAGCAACCGAGATGTCCTTTAATAGGTGGATGAATAAACAAATTGCCTTGTAATCATACAATAGAGTGTTATAATAAGAAAAAAGAAATGAGATTTTAAGACACAAAAATATGCAGAAGAAACTTAAATGCACCCTAAGTGAAAGAAGCCAACCTGAAACAGCTACATACTTCATGATTCTGACCACGTGCTATTGTGCCTAACAGCAAAGCTACAGAGATGGTAAAAAGATCAGCAGTTGTGCTGCCAGGAGTATAGACAGAGGGACAGGAGACAAATCAATAATGCTCAGAGAATGCTTTTGGACAGTAAAACTTCTATACAATGTTATAATGAGGAATCCACAAAAATCTTCATTTATCAAAAACTATGAAACTTTATAGCATAAATAATTAACTTATGCCAGGTTTTTAATGTCATTTAGGATGTTGAGGGAAACTCAGAAATATATGCAATCTGTAACAAGAGAATTTAACTCTATTACAAATCTAGGAAATAACTCCAATGAAGAGTGACCTAAGTAACTTCAGAAATGAGTGGAGTGTGTAAGACCAAAGGAAAACGCAAATGCAAGTGCTAAACTCTAGTTCATAGAGCTGTTTACCACATGGCGAAGGATGAGAAATCCTGATACTGAATAATTAGGGAAAATGGATGGCAGATGGTAGGGTCTAACTTTCTCACTGTAAGAGCGAAAGCAAGCCAGAGAGAATGCTAGAGTATCCACATAGTGATTAATTAGAGTTGTGAAGATCAGTCTGAGCTAGTGTTTAATTTAATGTAGGTACAGATGGTTATGAATAGAAATATTTATTGATATTATATATGTATCAATAAATATCAATATGTATGTACATGGGCTAATAAACACACATAATTTCTTTACTCTATTAGAGGAGATGAGGGGTTTAGAAGAAATGCTATCCTAGTACAACAAACATACCTGGGGCCCAGATCTTGGTTTAACCTTTCTCTAATTAAAGGAAGCAGAGATCCTTTGGACAACTGGCCAATTTCAGGACTAGAACAAGAAATAGTCACTATTAGTCTGGAGCATCTTGTTATGCCGTAAAATAATGAAGTGTGTGCTTTTCCCCCAACACACATACACACAGTGATAAAGTATTTCAAAGCAGCACTAGAGCAAAGTGTCAAAGATAAAAAAACTTTGAGCAAGAAAAGAAACTAATTCATTACAACTCTAAATATTAAATAAATACACATGAATTCATACTGATATATCTAAATGATTAAATAATTAATAAATCAGAAAAGACAAATTTTTCATGCAGAATAATTCCCAATAAATGATCTTTACCTAAAGGTGATTTCCTTCAAAAGAGTATAGAAAATAAAAAATAAAAATGTATAACTTTACAGTGGATAAATCTGACAAATTCTGTTTTAGCTAGGTGATCAAGGTCAATGTAAACGGTTGGTCAGATGTACCCTTCATATGATACGATGAAAATGGTACTTCACCTCTATCACCTTATAAACCAAAACCCACAACCTCAGTCTAACCATGAAAAAGCATTAGACGATTTCCAACAGAAGGTCATCCTACATCCGACTTGACCAATTCTCCTAAAGATAAGAAGAATGAAAAGGTCATGAAAGACAAGGAAAATCTGAAAAACTGTCCTATCCAAGAGGACCCTGAGGACAGATGATGTCTACAAGTAATGGTATATCCAGGCTAGGATCCTGGAATGTAAAACGACAAACGCAAAAGTTAAAGAAATCTAAATCAAATATGGATTTTGCTTAACAATGAGTCAATATTAGTTCATCATTACAAGCACAACATACTAATTCAAGATGTTAATGATACAGGAGTCGATGGTGGGGGTCACACATAGGAACTTTATACTACTTGCTGAATTTTTCTAGAAATGTAAAGCTTCTAAAAATGGTCAATCAATAAAAAATCATAATAAGCAAATGGAGAATAACTCAAGGCAATGTAAAGATGAGTATTTTTTCACCATTTAAATAAAAACAATGCATTTAATTTCTGAGGCCTGTAAATTAAATATAAAATTAAATTCAGGATATTAGGCCAAACAAGCATAAACACAATTAAGGAATCTGGATGTACATGAAAAGGAGAAAATAAAGTAACTGAAAGTCCACATTTTAGCCAAAAAGATAGCTTAGTTATGTTCCATTAAAAAGTCCAGTAGCTGGAAAACAACCTGAAACAATTTCAAAACAATCCAGATAAACTATGTTATGGAATAAAATTAAACTTTAATGAGGTAAATTTAAGATTCAATGAGGGCATCCACCGTGGATATGTAAATTATATGAGAAAGTACAGTACTCAATATAATCTCTGTCATATATTAAATTAAGCAGAAAAGATTGTGAATAGTACAATATTAACTACTTAAGGGATTTACGACATGGTTGATGAGCAAATTCAAGAATTAAAATCAAAGTGAGCCTTCAACTCTCAGGAGTGAATCTGACAAACTGAAGTCTAAGTACTCTGAATTCTACTTTTAATTCAAGTGTTACAGAAATTATTGCTGCTGAATGAAAAAGTATTTTTTTATTAAAATGACATAAAATACTTTGAATTCAATTACTTTCAGAGCCAATGAATATTTAATTCTCAAAAACCTTTCAAGTGAGGGTGGCGCCTGTGGCTCAAGGAGTAGGGCGCCGGCCCCAGATACTAGAGGTGGCAGGTTCAAACTCGGCCCCGGCCAAAACTGCAAAACAAAATCCCTTTCAGGCGGGCTAGGAAATATTTCCATTCTGTATATGAGACAACTGAGGTTTCAAAACTGATCATTTAAAGTTGAGCCAAATTTGAACCCAAATCCCCAGCTCCCTACCACATACTATTTGCTCACTAAATACAAATGGAGACTGTAGTCCCTTGGTGGACGTAAGTATTCCAAATCATTTACTTCAGTATACAGCACAGCAGTACCTACTGACTATGTGATAGGTACTGTGCCCTTTGCTGAGTATACAAAGATTAACAAAATGTGGAAAATAATAAGCTTTAGATAATCTAGATTTCCCAAATATGTATTTCTTGATTCAGACATGGGTAATGTGATTCTTTTATTATTACATCAAATTTATGGTAGCTTATACTGCACGGGTATTATTCTGGATATGTAATATTATTTGTCAAAAACTAGGCTTCTTAAACGATAAAAAATGTACCTGTGACATTAATCAGATAAAAATCTAAAGTCAACATCCAATTGTTGGGAAACTAAAATCTCTTCTGCCAATTAAAAGAAAATCCCGGGTGCTGCCTGCGGTTCGGCGGGTAGGGCACCGGCCCCATATACTGAGGGTAGCAGGTTTGAATCCGGCCCTGGCCAAATTGCAACAAAAAAATAGCCGGGTGCTGTGGTGGGCAACTGTAGTCCCAGTTACTTGGGAGGCTGGGGCGAGAAAATTGCCTAAGCCCAGGAGTTAGAGGTTGCTGTGAGCTGTGATGCCACAGCACTCTACTGAGGGTGATAAAATGAGACTCTGTCTCTAAAAAAAAAAGAAAAAAAATCCATGCTTCCTGACTGAAAAAGTAATAAAAAGAAAATGGCTGATTTTCTTATAAGCCATTTTTAATTTTTAGCAACCATTTATGTTTTTACAAGTAGCATACCATGCATTTGGCTTGTAAATTATTAAATGTATAACTTAATATGAAAAAATAGTAAAAAAAAGTTTAACTTAATTAAATTCTACTCAACTTCTATGTATTTATATAATATTATAATGTCTCCATATAGACATGCACACCTAATTCCTCAATTAAAAAAAAAAGAAGATGAGGAAAAGAAAAAGATCACTATAATCTTGGTGAAGTCAGTGGATGTTTCTCAGAAGTTTAACTGGACCTAAAATAATCTTTCTATTATCTATCAAACTAACAATCCATGGTCATTTTTTATCATTCCTATTATAGAATTAAAATTTATTTGGAGTAAAATCCTAATAAGGAAATATGTTATTGAAATAATAGATTTTTCCTTCTCTGTTTTTTTATTGAAGTCACCATTTCATGCGGGACCACACACTCACACACACATATCTGCTTGGGCCCCACAGGATTCCTTGGCCTTCTTTCATTCCACATGCTAATGGCAAAAACCTAGCAAATTTGAAAGGCTTTCCTCATGCATTTTGGCTGATGTGCTCTGCAGGACTTAGTCCATTGTACCACATTCTTTGCTGCTGGCCAGAAGATGTCTAGATTTGCATGGGTGTGAATTTTTACTTTCTATTCCCATCTGTTCTCTAATTGTCTCCCCATGTTGCACTGGCAGATGTTCAGAGACTGCCTTCCCACCCCTTTGTGCATTTTCTTCCTGAAACTAAGTTGTGTCTTTTTTTTCCAATTGCTTTCTGGAACACGCTCAGACTTTACCTCATAAATAATTCAGATACCCTTTAAACAACTTTATCATCAATTGATTAGCTGCAATCGACTTCTCTGTTTTAAAAGCCACAGGGATGTCGGTTTTGTTTCAAACCATGTTCTACCTGTGATGAGCTTCATTTGTTTAGCTTTTAATAATACATTCCAAGTTTTTCAACCATAAACCTCTTCAGTGCTTCACATTAGTTGAAATCAGACACAACTTAAGTATACTGGCATGTCGGGATAATTAGCCAAACATTTCATTGTCTACATACAAGACCAATTACATAATCCATAAGGCCCAGCACAGAATGACAAAATGTCTGCAGAATACTGCTATGGTGGTGTTATATCAAAGTGTTATAAAAAACAAAACTTGGGGTTCCTGTATGCACAAAGCACTGTGGCTTCACAGACTGCATGTCTATGGAGCCAGACCTGCCTAATCAAAAGTCTCATATTATAAACAATAGGTAATTAAATTTTGGGTACTTGGTATTCATGATGATAATTCTGATATGACCTCAGAAATATGTTAAATCTTTTTCTATTAATTAATTTCTCGAACATTTCTGAGTTGTTAATTTTTTTTTTCTGCTAACACAAGGATCTTTGATTTATGGTACTGTTCTCGAGTTCCTTCTTTGCATTCCCAATGTTGAAGACAAAGAGCTCTGGAGATGGAGTGCATATAAACCCTCACCTCAACACACACTGGCTCAAGACGGGAATAGTGTCCTTACCTCTCCAGGCCTCCCTTTCCTAATATATAAAATGCAGTTAAAAATCAAGTGCATCTCCTGGTTTTTTGTTTCGTTTCATTGCTAATGGGATCAAACAAATTAAATTAGCAATGACTGTAGAATAATGTCTGAACATACAAGGAGCACAACTATGTTAAATACCAGCTATTTATTTAAACGAAGTTCTAAGTGTTAGCCCTGGCTTCATCATTCCGTCTTGAGTCTTACTATAAGAGTATCTTCTGCCTTTGTTTCCTCTTTTCTGTTTCTCTTCATTTATTCTATCATACAGATACATTTTTCATTCTTGTATATTATATACTTTCATAATCCAGGAGTTCCCAGCTCTTAAAAATTTCTCAAATTGCCCTCCTGGTAAGTTTTCTCGAGCCACCGTCAGATTCTAAAGATGGTGACAACAGGTTCAGCTTTCATGACACTTTTATCTGGCAATGTGCTCTTCATAGCCTCTCGGATGTAGCGTTCCTCTTTCTGCATCTCGCAACCCTATGACCAGACTATCACCATTAGGCTGAACATAAAAACAAAGACATTATCTGTATTTTGAAAGTAGTAACTCTGAAAATACAAAACCTTCTCTCTTATGCAATAAATGTTTACTCAAACAACGAAATAAGCAGAACTCGAGCTTATACTAGTTGTCAGCATTCTCTAAGAAACTCTTATCAGTTCTTCTTCAGAAGGAATTGATATAAACATTTACTATTGACCTTAATCATTCCTAGATGTCTAAGCCTGCACACCACCCCGCATTGCTGGGATCTCTCACTCTTAGTCCGTTTAACACATCCCTAATCCTATCCAAACACCATTCCTCTCCCGCCTTTTAAATCTTTCCAATATGTCTTTTTAGAATGCCAAATCTGTGATCAGTTTCTTCTTGGTCTAGATCCTCCACTTTCTTATCTTAATACCTGGATGTGCCCTGAGGCTCCAGCTTCCAATGGAGACCCTAGAATGGAAGCTGTGTCCCTCCCTATACCATGTGTGTGAGGCAGACAGCCTGGAGTGGGGGTAATTGTCCTCATTAGGTTCTCATCTCATATAACCTAATAAACAATGCCTTTGTTATTGTTCAATATGTATCCTATCTATGAATCCTCACATCATCAAGTTCAAGGCTTGAATTCATAAAGTTCTAAGTATAGACTTCTTACCAGGACACAGTAAGTTTCCTGCACAGTTCAGCAAGTCAATGAGAGGTAAGAGGTTTGGGTTTAATCTTAAACCAATGGAAGAGCAGAAGTGTTAATGGCTTTAACACTTAAGAGCTTTAGGAGGGTTGGAAATGACCGAATCCAATTCCAGGAATTCAGCCTCCAAATGGTTTTCTTTTTTTATAAATTTTCTCAGATCTGGTTGTTTTTTTTTTAATTATAGCTGTGTACATTAATGCATTTATGGGGTATAATGTGCTGGTTTTATATACAATTTGAAATACTTCTTTCCTCAAAATCACTCACCTTTAGTTTTTCGGGTTTTTTGGTTTTGTTTTTGTTTTTCCAGTTGACTACCCCTAATTCCCTGAAGACTTTAGTTCTTGGTCACAATGCCTTTCTCTCTAATCTTAGCAATTTGGGAGGACTTCAATATGAGCATGGATAACCCATCTAATATCCTGACTTCTCATTTATGTTTTTATATCTGTATTTGTTTCTAAGCCTCCCTCTCAATAGCACTCTCTACAAATGAGATGATGGGTTCCCTAGTTTTTATCAGCCTTAGTATATTTCTTAAGTTTATATACTCTAGTATCATGATGATTATCTACTTCATCAAGACCTCTAATGCATTAATACAGGTTATTATTTATCACCCATACCCACAATTATTTCCCTACCTACATAGCTTAGATTAAGCTTTCATCACAGGTACCCCATTCAAGCACCCTCTATTCCTTTACCCCTGCTTATGTAATACTCTCATGGAAGTGTCCCAGCCCCGGTGGAACCTACCTCTCCATATCCTTTACATTTCTGCACCTAAATCCTAACACTGCAGCAGAAAATTACACAATTAAGCCAAAGGTTAACCTTCATATTTACATCTTCATCCCTCAAGTGGACGCAGATACTTTTATACATAGAAATCCTATTGAATGTACCTATACAGCATTATTCCCTGTACTTCCAGTTCAATCTTCTGTAGCTTTTTCTCACTTCTCAGATCATCTTCATACCCCAAACCCAGTTTTCAGCTGCTGAGTTTGTCTTCCACTTCATCAAAAATAATTCAATCAAACATGAATTTCTACCTACTCCCTAACTAAATCTACAAATCTACTAATATTTATAGCCATATTCTCTGCCTTTCTGTTTACAGTGGAAGAAAAATTTCTTCATCTGAAAACGTTAATCACCAAACGTGTGCTCTGTGGTCTGGACTCAGACTTTTCAAAAGTTGTGCTTCTCAGTTCCCACTCTCCAGGCCCCTGCAGGGCCCTCTCTCACTTCATCTCCACAGAGTCATTCCAAGTCGCATAAAAACTCATCGTAGTATTTGCTCATCTTTAAAAAATGGCTCTATTCATCATTCATTTCTTCCACATGATATCCATTTCTCTTCTTTTAACAAAATTCTTACCTATACTTGCAGAATCACTCTGCAACTCGCTCCAATCTGGCTTCCAACCCCTTTAAACACTGTCTTGACGAGGATTTTCTCAGTGACATCTGTGCTGCCCAATTCACCAGACGTTTCTCAGTTTCATTGTTAGCAGTTTGCCTAACAGACTGTGCTTTACTCAGTAAAACCCTTTGTTCTCCTGCCTTTTGTGACTGCACACTCTCTGCTCATTCTTTTTTCTCCTTGCCAGTTTCTTGCTGTCATCTTGGCAGCCTTTTTTGTCCTCCAAATGTCCCCTCCATTTGAGTGGTCCAAGGTTCAGCCTTAAGCCATTTGTACTCTCCCCAGAAGTCATCTCATTTATTTACTTGACTTTTATTTACATAAAAGTTACCTTTATTTTTATGATTTTCTAAATGTCTCTAAATCTTGCTTCCTCAATTAAGCTTCAAACATATTTATTCAACAACCTACCTGACACATTCACTCAAAAAATCCAATCACCATTCCACATTTAGTACATCCTAAATTTAACTTTTGATATCTGTCTTTCCCTCTGTAATAATAATTTCAGTAGAGGACGAGAGACAAAGTCTTCCTTGCTAGTTCCCTTTCCTTCTTCCCCATATTCAAACTATCACCAAGACCTGTGAGCTCCACATCCAATATGTTTTGAATCCATCCATTTCTCTCTTCTATTGCCACCATGTTATTCCAAGCAAGTATTGTAGATTATGTTCTATACGTCATCCTTTCCCACCTTTCTATATTGTAAGTTCTGCCAAGGAAAGGACTTGTACGCCTTCAACACCTAGAAGAGGGTTGGACATATTCCATATTCCTTAATAAATCAGTGGACACTCTTATTTCCTTTCAGTATTCCTTGAAGTCTCCTTTGTCTATTTCAATATCACACTCCTTGTTTGCCACCTAAATCTCTGTTTCTGTTGTTCAATTATTTTCTGTTTTCCTATCCATGTTAGGGTAATGGAAGGAAGATTTTAATTTTTATAATAAAATACTTTTATAACCAGAAAATATACACAGGAGAAAACATGAAAAACCCATACATCAACGTTATTGACATCTTGGCCCCATACTTCTAGACTTTCTTTTATGTTTAAATACAGAGAGTGTTTTAAAGAGTTACTCTTCTACATTTGATTTTATAACTTGTTTCTATGAAGCATGGATATATTTCTAAATTAATAAGTTTAGTCAATTAAATTTAAATTATGTTTAATGAATTACTATTATTCCACTACATGAATTTATTTAATTCTTCTAACATTATTGACTATTTAAGATGTTTTTATGTTATTCTTTAAAACAAATCTTGAACATACCTATGTACACAGAAGTTAGCATGTCTTTCTTTTCTTTTTCTTTTTTTTTTGCAGTGTTTGGCTGGGGTTGATTTGAACCCACCACCTCTGATATATGGGGCCAATGCTCTACTCCTTGAGCCATAGGTACCACCCGGAGCATGCATTCTTATGTGCTCCTTTAGAGTTAGATCACAGGGATACAGTATACAAATCTTAAGGTCTGTCTTATCTTCCAAATTGGTCTCCGGATATGTTATAGAAAATTACATTTCTGCCATAGTGTCTGATAGCTCCCATTCCTTCCAGACTAGATGTTTTTCTTCTTTAGTATCTGCCAATTTGTTTGTTTGTTTTCAAATACAAACTGTATTCAATTATTTTAATATGTAATTTGTAGGTTACTATTAGGGTTCATTCTTTATACACTTATTTTCATTTATATTCACGTTATCTTTTTTACTTTCTTTCCACACATTTAATCTCTTCTATTGAAATTATAATCGATTGTCTTATTAAATCTTACCACCCTGTTCAGAGGCATGTTGCAAAGTTTATGAATTTTGAAATTTATCTATAGCTTTTTTTATTAATTATAACAATTCATAAATTTTTATATAATCAAATTAATACTTTTTGTGGTTATTAACTTTGGTGTCATGTATATAAAGTTCTACTTCATGCTTAGATATGTTTTTGCCCTGTTTACTATTTTGTACATTCCTTTTCTCCTCCATTGGAAATTGTTACCTTATCTATTATTTACTTCGGTTTGTGGTTGGAGCTAATATTTATGTTTTCCTAATGACTATCCAGTTGTTGCAGTGCAATTACAATACTTTTGTGTGTTTCTGGAATTATAGAAAGTTCAAATATTTTTCCTATTCTGGGTGTATGGTATCACCTTTATTATCAACTAATTGTCTATGTACATGGAACAGTTTCTATACTATTTCACTGAGCTAATGTCTGTACGTTTCTAAGCGTAAGACTCAAATGTTGCAGATTTGATTGTCTTAATTTGTTTGCATTTCCATAAAGGAAAGTGTGAAACCAGTATCTGCTTCTAAGCTTGGTGGAGGACACAGGGGAGCCAGTGTGTCTAGCAATCACATGGTAAGAGAGGAGAGAGGAAGAAAAAAAAGGAAGAGGTGCCAGGATCTTTTCAACAACCAGTACTCACAGGAACAAAGATTGGGACCCCACCTAATTGTGCAAGAATAGCTACAAGCCATTCATAAGAAATCTACTTGCACAACCCAAACACTTCCCACCAGGCCCCACTTTCAACAACAGGGGATCAAATTTCAATATAAGATGGGGCCAAACAAACCATAGCCATGATGATGATGATGATGATGACGATGATGATGAATTCAGTATCAGAGGAGTCAAGACATTTATTATTCTTTTGCCCAAATATTCTGAGCTATGATTGCTAATTACTTCATGACTCTGTCCCATCTCTGAACAAATGTGTTGATGATATTTTGGTGTCAGTAATTATATTGATTATCTGTAGATAATTAGTAGCAAAATTTGGGTAGTAAGTTTTTATATCAAACTGAGGATAACATATGTATTAGGGAGGGACACAATTTCTCCCATAGCACATATCTTATAATTAGAGTCTAATAAATTCACTTCCTTGGCAGTGACTTTCGGTTCTTTGGAGAGCCACTCTATACATCTTCTGAACTTCAGACTGGTATTTCTAGCTGCCAGTGAGACACAATGAATTGAGTTCATTATCTTCGCCCACCTACTCAAACACACTAGAGCCACTATTTTATTTAATTTCTCTTTCTTCCTCAGTCCTCAAAATATTTGGCCACCGCCTCGTGTGGACTCTCTCTCAAGTCCTCTCTTCCCCCAGGAGTCACTGCCTAACTTCATTTGAGCTCTCCTTACGTTTTCCTAAACAAACGAATTGCCTTCCTCTACCACAGTTTCCTCCGAGTTGCCTTTTCTAAGGGATCAGACTAGTTTCCACTAGTTTCCATTAGTTTGTTTTGTTTTTTTTTTTTGGCTGGGGGCCAGGTTTGAACCCGCCACCTCCAGTATATGAAGCCAGCACCCTATTCCTTTGAGCCACAGGTGCCGTCTATCTATTAAGTTTTAAAGGACCCCCAAAACATGTTTTTATTGACCACATATTTTGTGGCATTCTATCAGATATTCCACTTCCTCAGGGATTTATATTTTTTCATGAATTTAGGCACAGAACTAGATAAATATTTCTAGTGCAACTGAAGGTGAGTTTCTGAGTCTTTGTATTTATTAATAATATATGAGAGATCAAAGTGTGATGTTCTCAGCTATGTTTATAAAATCTAATGTCTATGAATTTTTAAACATAAACGGCTGTCAATAGATGACATAGCTCAGCTCCTGGAACTTTCTGGTCATCTTTGCTCTGAAAGAACTACACAAACAGCAAACAAACAAAAAGGCAAACAAACACAACCCAAAATAATTTGAATAATTTAACAATGAAACAGTATCCCCTACTACACTTAGCACAGACATCACAGCAGAAAACAAAGATCTTAACTTACCCCTCATCTAATAATTCCCCACCCAACTACCAAGTAAATGTTACAAACGCTATGATTGCTTTGTAATTTCTAAAGTCAGTCTCTGAGTCACAAAGCTAAAAAGCTTAATTAAATTTGAAAAATTAAACAAGAGAAAATAAAACTAAGGTTTCAAAAGACGGGTTAACAGAAACAAACAAAAGACACAGCTTTTCCACTTTGTTAGGGAGTTGGGGGCATACTTTTTTTTCTCCACTGAATGCTCTCTTCTCCCCAAACTCATTTATGTCTTTTAAAATGTTACCCTGAGATTTTGGTTACACCAAGACAGAGTACCCTCTGCCTCAAGGTCATCCTTATTCTAACAAAATACCCTGGGACAACACAACAATATAGGAACTCTCTGAAATATGAAAAGAAGAATGTGGGCCTTAAAACTTGCAGCACCACACCCAGTAAGATCTCTGGAATTCCCTATTGCCTCTCGTATATCTCAGACAGGGCATCACAGATGATTCCAACACAGAATCACCAAGAGGCAGAAAAGAACTCCAAGAGCCTGGCCCTCCTAGACACAGGACCAGAATAATGGTTGCTTAACAAGAGAAAACCTTATTTCCTGCCCTGGTCCAGCCAAATTTCAGTAGGAAAAAAAAGGGACTTCTCCTCTTCGATGTGGCAGTGGGCAGTGAAGGTAGCAAGCTCTCCACGCTTCTCTTGCTGGGTGTCAATGGAGCCTAGTGGGGTTCCACCTTCACTCTAAGGCAACTACATGGTGAGAATCTGCTTTGCCACTCTCTCCCAGAAAGTGGCAGTGGGGCTTAGGGGAAGCTAAACTTCCATCCTACCTGTCTTAAATAAGGTGGTATGAATTAGTGCCTCTCTTTGCCCAAGTAATGTTAGCAGGACAAAGAGAAGCTGGACATACACATTCACCCAACTGCCAACAGGTGGAAGGCCTGTTTAAAAAAAAAAAAAAAGTTGAAGTAGGATCCAGTATCTTATAATAAATGTAGAGAATACAAAAGAAAAATTAAGAAGCAGAAAAATTACAACATGTGTGAGAAAAATAATCAACACAAGGACAATACCAATGAGATGTTCTTGAATGGATGATTGGTTAGACAAACCACAGTATATCCTTATATATAAATCACAGAATACTATTCAGCAAAGACAAAAAAAAAGACTACAGATAATACAACAACTTAGAAATCACCAAGAAATTATGCTGAGTACAAAAGTCAATCCTAAGAGCTCACACATTCTATAATTCTATTTATACAGCATTCTTATAATGACAAAACATAGAGATGGAAAACAGAGTTGCAGCTGCGAAGAATCAATGATGATGAGGGTTGTGGCAGGTGAAGGGGATAGAGCTGGGCTGTGAAAGGGCAACATAAGAGATCCCTGTGGTGATGGAATGGTCCTGCCTCTTCACAGTCTTAATGCCAGTATCCCGGCTGTGATATTTCTAGGCTAATTTTGTAAAATGTTAGCACTACAGGAAATTGGGTAAATGGTATGTTCTATATGTGGTTTCTCCATATCATTTCTTATAGCTGGATGTGAAACTACAATTATCTGCAAATGTTTAATTAAAATATAAAATAAATAAACTTATCCTAAATAAAAAGTTTAACCATATTCCAAGGCTAGGGCTGGCTATATAATTTGTAGCATCCATTGCAGAAAGAAAATGGGGCACTCCTAACTCTAAAAGTTAAGAATTTCAAGACTGTGGCAGTAATCCATTACAACAAGCAGATAACTTCTAAATACAAGAGTCTGCCCAGCCTCACAGGACACAGACCATTGATCTCAGATTCAGATTGAGAGGTTGAAATTTTTGAAGCCTTTCCCCACCCCCACTGCACCCTGAACCAGTCGAGCCTAGAAATCTGCTTTCCACTCTTTTTCTGCTCTCTTCCCCTCAAACAGTGACTTGCTGAGTCATCCTGGAAGCTAAAATAAGTGGAAAAGCCAATAATCCTGAACTTGTCTTTGTTTAAAAGTTTGTTATTTTTCTCATTATGGATTTGTATCACTTATTTTAATTTTTAAAATATTGTACTGAAACAGTACCTACATTGCTGGGGTCCTTTGAATTTTGCACTTGAGCCAAGTATCTCACTCATCTTCCCCTCATCCTAGGCCTGCCAGAGAAGCTGATCCACCCGGCCTGCATCTCTGAGGATCCTTCTGCATCTGGTTTCAGTTCAGGGGAGTAGACTTAAGGGGAACACAGGTAGCAGAGCCTAAACACACAGAGGGTTACCTTAGAACGCTGACTTCCCCAATTTCCAAGTCTAGCCAGCAGGTTGACAGTGGCTCCGTGACTCCTGGAAAGGCTGTTGCTTGAGTAGGGACATCCTTTGCTACAGCTACCGGTGTCACTCTAAGTTCTGAAAGCTACACCTCTTCATGTGATCTCAACCCCAGAGTGGCACGTTCTTGCTTCTGCTTTATCTCAGTGCATTCGTATCCTGTCTTCATGATCTTGTAGGTAGCCACTTAATTAAACTCTCTCCACTTACCTCATTTGACTAGTACATCTGTTTCCTATTAGGACCTTGATTAATTATTACTTCTAAAACATTTTGCTTAAGAGTATAGTAGACTCTCCCTCATTTTTATGACACAGTGCATTGTATGCAGACCTACCGGTTCTATCAACAAGACACGATATTTATGAAGGTGGTGACTTCTTACTCATCTGTATATTATACACAAGTCCTTGCACAGTGCTTTAAGTATAACTTGCGCTAAATACATGTTTGCTAATTTTTAACTGAATGTATAAAAAAACAGTCAAAGAGCTACCTATTGTGTAACCAAGAAAGAAATCTTAAAGTGTTTTGAGTGAATAAAGTACTGATGACAAAAATAAAAAAGTCAATTTTTAGAAGCTAAAAAAATCATATATGTGTAGGCTGTTCCATCATTGGATTCAATAATTTTGCAGGAAGTCCACTATATATAGGAATTCTTTGTCAGTGCTGCTCTTCTTTTTCAAAAAGGCAATGGAGAACAAAGACATAATTGGAAAGCTGATTCTTTTTTTTTCCTTTTCTTTTTTTTTATTAAGTCATTTGTACATAGATCATGTATACATTTATGCCATTATGGGATTCAATGTGTTGATTCTTTGTACAAATTGGAGTGCTTACATCCTACTAATCAACATAGCCTTCACCTCATTTACCCAATTGCAGCATTAAGACATTTATGTTTTACACCTAATAGATCCAACTTGTACTTACAATATGCTCCTTAGGTATGGTCCCCCTACTAACCATCCCTTTATTGACCCCCACCTTTCTCTATGCTTCCCCTTCCCTCCTTCATCCCAGGCTATAGTTGTGTTACATTTTTCATATACAACTGTGAGTGATTATAAATTGGTTTCACAGTAGTATCGAGTACATTGGATTTTTTTTTTCATTCCTGAGATACTTTACTAAGAAGAGTATTTTCCAGCTCCATCCATGTAAACATAAAAGAATTAAAGTCTCTATTTTTTTAATGATGCATAGTATTCCATGGTATACATATATCACAATTTATTAATCCATTCATGGGTCAATGGGCACTTGGGCTTCTTCCATGACTAGGCAACTGCGAATTGAGCTGCAATGAACAATCTGGTGCAAATATGTTTATTGCCAAATGATTTTTGGTCCTTGGGATATGCACCTAGAAGAGTAATTGCAGGGTCAAACAGCAGGTCTACATTTAGATCCCTGAGTGTTCTCCAAACTTCTTTCCAAAAGGAACGTACTAGCTTGCTTTCCCACCAGCAGTGCAGAAGTGTCCCCTTTTCACCACATCCATGCCAACATCTGTAGTTTTGGGATTTTGTGAT
>CAUYRH010021988.1:0-27896 GCA_963574655.1 Perodicticus potto
TTTGATCAGGTCCCAGTAGTTTATTTTTGATACTGCTTCAATTGCCTGGGGAGTCCTCCTCATAAAATATTCACCCAAGCCGATTCCTTCAAGAGTTTTCCCTGCACTTTCTTCTAATATTTTGATAGTTTCATGTCTTAAAAAATATGGAACGCTTCACAAATTTAGTGTCATCCTTGCACAGGGGCCATGCTAATCTTCTCTGTATCGTTCCAATTTTTGGTGCTGCCGAAGCGAGCACCACACACCTCTTCTTAAAGGTCTATTATTATCTTTAAAATTCTGGTAGTCCTTGGTTCAAGTCGGTGTACCTTATGGAACAGATTAGTATTCACTACCCGTTCAAGCCCCAGTCTTGTCGAGGGCTCACTGATTATTTTTTTCTTAAAAAAAAAAAAAAGCTCAGCTGTCTTTGGGATGCCTTTCATGACCACTGCCATGGCATGAAGCTTCCATCCTGATGTTACTGAGGCTTCCATTCTTGAGATACTTTGCTAAGAAGAATTTTGAGCCCAGGAGTTGAGGTTGCTGTGAGCTGTGACCTCACAGCACTCTAGGTTGTCTACCTTGGGTGACTGAGTGACTCTGTCTCATTTAAAAAAATGAAAATTTCTGGGTGGCACCTGTGGCTCAAGGAGTAGGGTGCCAGCCCCGTATACTGGAGGTGGTGGGTTCAAACCCGGCCCCCACCAAAAACTGCAAAAAATAAATAAAGAAATATAAAATAAAATAAAAATTTCCACCCAGAATCTTTGAAATTTGAAAATGATCACATGAAAGACCTGTGGTTGCAAAAGGGACCACAGTTATGAACCAGAGTTCCATTTTATGTCTAGAACTCCAGGGGGAAAGGTAAGTATTTGGAATGAGTTTCCTTTGGGAAAGACTGGCCATTATCAAAAGGCACTGGAGCTTTTGGGGAGACCAGGCCTCAGTAGGCATAAGCTCATTCTCATTTCCACTCCAAGAGTCCAGAACAAACACACAAAAAGGAACCAGGTCTCCTGCTTCCAGCATTCCAGTACTCTGGCAGTGACCAGGGTCACCAGATCACAAGCCTGAGGATTTAAGAGGCAAATCTTGGGCAGTGTCTGTGGCTCAAGGAGTGGGGCGCCAGCCACATATACCAGAGGTGGCGAGTTCAAACCCAGCTCTGGCCAAAAACTGCAAAAAAAAAAAAAAAGAAAGAAAAGAAAAGGCAAATCTCAACTGTAGTTTTATTTTTTTGCTTTCTGATATTAAGGGGGAAAAGGTTCCAAGGTATTTTATAGACACCTCCCTACGCCCTCTCATATGCAAAGCTTTGGGAAATATACAGAAAAAGATATCCAAAAGATGTTCCACCTTGCATTCTAGATAATGACACTGCCACTTGAGAATACGAAGTGAAGAAGCCAGATGCTTTGGAAACCAAGCTCTACGACAAACACCCTTTCCCCTATTCATGGGAGGATAGAAGGGGGGGAAGGACAAGAAAGGAGATCAACACTCAAGTCACTCATCAGCAGGGGTAGGTAAGGGCTCAAATTAAGGGATTCTGTGGCTCTCCCTCTGGGATGGTGTCCCCCTCCCCATCTGAGCACCTTGAACCTCAGAGCATGAGGCTCTGACTGCCAAGTGAGTTGGCTTCCCGGGACCCTCAGCGTGTCCTCAACAGCCCTGTGACAGGTGGCACGTGAGACCTCAGGGAAGGGAGAGCTCAACAGGCAGAGGATCCTGCCTTGCTCGTCCAATCCCACCTCAAACCTGAAGTATCACTTCACCAAACTCCACTCACTCTGCTACTGCAACAGTGGTTTGGAGACTCCTACTCCCAGGCAGCCCAGCCTCCTTCCGGGAGCTAAAATGTTCACCACTATCTACTTTTTGTTTTTCTTTTAAAGGGTTTTTCTTATAAGTTTGTTTTAGGGAATAATTGAAAAAATAGAACGTAGGTCTGTATAAATAATACATTGATATTATACTTTGCACAAGACATAAGCAGAAAAAACTTTTAAACCTCCAAATTGTCATAAAATGATTGTGCTAAATATATTATGCATCTTAGTTCCCACTTAGGACTTTCCTAACTTTATTCATTATTAAATGTGCAGTATGATTGACGAACTTGTTTCATATTCCACAGAAGAATAGAAAAATAAACCTTGGAAGGATTTTCTGAAGATAGGTTCAGTGACCCAAGGACAGGTCAGAGTTAACGGCCTCACAGCAAAGAGAAAACAGAATCCAGAAAACACAGGACTTTTCTTGTCAAGAAAGAATCTGTAAAAGCTTTTGGTAATATGATAAAAAAAAATGTGATAAAAATGCTATTAATAAAAGGAGAGCAATTTCAAGTGATATGAAAGGGGGCTGCATGATATGATCATTTACACACCAACTGTCCCACACTCACTCACTGTGCTTCCTTCCCTTCCTCTATAAGGTGAAGCTAATTGGAGCTTCTCCCTCATGGTTGTCGAATGCATTAAATGAGTTAAAACACGGAAAATGCTTAGAACTGGGAGGGCTCAAATATTGCCCACTAATATTGCTTTGGAAGACAGTTGAGAAAAGGGGAGACCAGTTGTATTTGTTGAATGTAGGGCACAGCAGCTGGTGTTTTTATGTGCAGTAGCGCCTTTATTCTCCCCAAAGCTTTGTCCGGAGGTTTGCAGCCCACAGGAACCGTATTAAAGGGTCACGGCATTAGGAAGTTTGAGAACCACTGAAGTAGATCCTCTATTATTCTCATTTTACAGCGAAGGCTAATACGTTGTAATGTGTAAGTGATACATCACACCTTCAGCTACACGGTGGATTGCACCCAGTCGTCTCAATATAGAAAGTCCAAAGAAATATTTTAGAAAGAGTTTTGTGTTCGTACTTTAAAAGTGATGACAGAACTTGAAATCAAACTAGCTTAAGCAAAACAAGGAAATTTCTTTTGTCTCAATCTGGAAAGCTCAAGAAAGCTTGCTTAGATCTGGAGGTTCAATTCACAGTGCTTATTCTGTACACCTCTTGGCCTTGCTGGGTGTCCATTTTCAGATAAACTTCACATTTGGTAATAATATTGCCATAAGCAGCCTAAACCCACATGGTCCCTTCAATTGGCATCCCCCCCAATCTCTCCTATGGCTCTGGTGGAATCTGATTGGCCCACTTTGTGCTGTGTGCCCACTGTCAGGGCGGGTGGTCTTGTGCAGGGCAAGGACGGGCTTCCCACTCACAACCCTCTTCATGGAGTTAACAAGATTCCTGTGGAACAGGAGAGAGGGTCCCTCTGATGAAGGAATTCTGGGTGTACTAAAAGATATGTTTTTTTAATTAAAAAATTTAAGCTAATAGCCCTTGCAGAATAAACATTAAAAGGCTTTCAATGGAATAAACATTAGTTACTTAATCCACACTCATTCTTCTCAGGTAACAACAAGGTGTTTCGGTAATAAGATGCGATTACAGCCTTGGTGTTGCATTAGAAAGTTCAGAGATTATTAAAAGATCAATTTACAAGAGATTTGCATTTTAGAGTTCATGGAAAATGTTTAGAGACTCGGATACGTACTTTTCCATAGTAGATGTACATTTGTGAAATGTACATCCATATATAAGCTAATATGTGCTACTTCAATCTAAAATGAAAATTAGATCTGAGCAGAAGAAACAACACTGATTTGGGGGTCAGGAGTTAGGATGGAATTTGCCACTTGCCAATTATGTCAGTCAAATAATTGAACTTTTCTTAATGTTCTGCAGAAGTGAAATGGGGCTGAGCATATCCTCCAAGGTTACTGTGAGGACTAGATACAGTAGATGTTCTTGAGACAAGAGAGGAAGTAATGTAATGGGGCATCGTCAGTAGAGGGAGACATTTAAAAAACATTCTGTATCAACACCCCACAATTTTGTTTTAACAAGAGAAGCTTGTCAATATGGAATCTTAAAAACTGAACATGTAATCTGTCATCTTTGCTGGTATTGGGTCTGTTCGTTACAGACCCATCCAGAGGCTACTGTCTTCCGTTGAAGGCACGTTGCTGCTTCTGTAGACCAGAAACCTGTGGGAGAGAATCGGAGCCCAGGCCCCAGCCGGGGGAGGGCAGCAAGAGCCACGGCTCTCTCCGTCAGCAGAGCCAGGGGAGAGCCTTGGTGACTGTGGACAAAGGCCACTCTCTGTGTTTTCTTTTTAACCAGCCTGAATATCACACTTCAGATTTCCTGTCCCCATTAACATGGATCCACTTAGGCCTACTTTTCACACAGTCTGTAACAGGACGTCATAGAGGTCATATATATATATATAAATATAAATACACATATATAATTAACCGCACATTAAGGAACCCGAGACACAGACAATCATGGATACTGAACACTTCTTGGTACATCTAGAAGTCTTTTTTTCCTCTTCTATACGAATTCTACCTCTCCCCCAAGTCTTCAATTTAGCATCACTATTTGCTTCTATTTTTTTTTTTTTTAATGCAGAGTCTCACACTGTTGCCCAGGCTAGAGTGCTGTGGCATCGTCATAGCTCACTTCCAACTCCTGGGCTCAAGTGATCCTCTTGCCTCAGCCTCCTCCATAGCTGAGACTACAGGTGCCCACCACAATGCCCAGCTAGTTTTTCTATTTTTGTTTTTTTCAGTAGAGATAGGGTCTCACTCTTGCTCAAGCTGACTCCTGAGCTCAGGGGATCCTCCTGCCTTGGCCTCCCAGAGAGCTGGGGTTACAGGCGTGAGCTACTGCGCCCAGCCTGCTATTTGCTTCTGATCTGTGTGAAATCTACAATATCGTTCTCTCCTAGACACACACGGAAAAGCTCCCCCAGTAAGTCAGCACGAGCCTGCATGCTCTGTATCTAAAACAATTGTTGGTAGAGAAATGGAATCAATAGAAGTAAAGAATATGGGCCAGGAACACCTGTTACTGTTACTGCCTCACACATTATGACCGGGGCCCAGAATACAGAACAGTGGAGCCCATAACTCGTTTTACCACGTATAATAAATATCACGCAGTCCCTCACACTAGACAGGAAATACTGGTGTTTCCCTGGAAAACAATCACCATTTTCCTCTTGAAGAACAGATCCAGCATTGTTTAAGTAGGCAAATTTGCTTTATACTTTAGGCAATAGTTTTCAGAGTACATCCTCCAGGGGCACAGAAGTGTCCTCTGGGAACTCGATAGAAACATCAATTATCAGGCTCCCATCCAGACGTACTACATTGGCAACTGTGGGGGTCTGAGGGGGAGCAATCTGTATTTGAACCCTCTTGGTGATCCCGATGCAGTTCAAGTTTGAGAACCACTACTCTAAGGCAACTTTAGTGGGGCTGAGTGGGCCGATCCCACTCAGGAGGGCCGTGTGTATTCAAATCTGGCACTTAGCGCTTGTGGTCACCATGTGCAGTGCAGTGTAAAGACCCACCTCTGTCCCCTCACCCTGGGGGGCAAAGGACTAGAAAGAAACCATCGACTTTAAGACAATTTTATGACCACAACCAGGTGTGATCTGTCAACTTTCTGTGGTTAATGTGTCAGAAAATTTGAAATAAGTAAATAAAATCATTGCACTAAAAAAATAAAAAAGGAAATTTGAAATAGTCAGAAAAGAGGAATTCCTTTGGAATAACCATCAAAAAGACAGGGCAATGCACATGGCGTTCTTCTGTTATGATTTGTAATCCCCAGACTTCCAGAAAAACCTGTAAAACATTGTCCTTAGAGCATTCCCTCAAGAAGAACTAATCAGGCTCTGTGCCTGTGGCTCAAGCAGCTAAGGCGCCAGCCACGTACACCTGAGCTGGTAGGTTCAAATCCAGCCTGGGCCCGCCAAACAACAATGGCGGCTGCAACCAAAAAATGGCCGGGCATTGTGGCGGGCGCCTGTAGTCCCAGCTACTTGGGAGGCAGAGGCAGGAGACACTTGAGCCCAGGAATTGGAGGTTGCTGTGAGCTGTGATGCTACAGCACTCTATCCAGGGTAACAGCTTGAGGCTCTGTCTCAAAAAAAATATATATATATATGTGATGGCACCTGTGGCTCAAAGGAGTAGGGCGCCAGCCCCATATATTGGAGGTGGTGGGTTCAAACCCAGCCCCAGCCAAAAACTGCAAAAAAAAAAAAAAGAAGAAGAAGAAGAAGAAGAAGAACTAATCAATGTGATCAATGTGATTTAAATTCAATGATTCAATGTTCTTTGTGGATGTGTTACAAATTTTGTTACAGCAACACCTTTCTTAAAATTTCAGGTTTTCGGAAGTTTGAGAAAAATGTGTGTGTGTGTGTGTATACTTGATGGTCCAGGTAGGTATTCTCTATGCTTAAGGTTTAAGAAATATTAAAGTTATTTCAAAAAAATTAGCCTACATACCAGGAACATTTTAAATAAAAGAAAAATTAGACAAAGCTCAGTACTCAGATTTCTCGTGTGCCCACCTCTCAGCATTTGTGAAGATGTGCCTATAAACACGAGTTTCCTTGTCCATCCGGAGGAACTGTTTATTTACTAACAAAGTCGATCATGTCGTTTCCTGAGTTTGGATTTTATTTGTTATACGCAATGTGCATATCTTTCTCTGGCTTCTTTCATTTGTGTGTCTATCACAAGAATAAAAACCAGAACCGACCTTACCTGGCACAGACTGTTTCTGTGTGATACGTGCAATGTGCTAAGTATCCGGCCATATGAAATTGGTATTGACGATGGGGAGGGCCTGATGATGGTGATAAAATAACTAAAGTTTCAAACATAGAAGAGAGAAGCATATCTCTCCAGGGAACTCCTCCCCTAAAACGCATTACCACTAAGAAATGTACATGTGGACAAGCCAATGAAAAGGTGATGGGGTTGCAAGATTTGAATGTATCTATCTATAAGGCCGTGATCACCAGATATAATTTTGGCCCTGGGACTAGCAGTCTCTTAGGGTAATTCACATATTGAATCTGATCCAACTCACCTACTAGAATCATAACTTTATCAGTTATTTTTGCTACTCTGCTTATTGATAAACATGTTCCACAGTAAAGAATTAGTTCTCATTTGCTTATGAAATTCTCTCATTAGCCCCCTTCATGAGTAGTTCCCTTTTTCACCTGTAGCTTAATTTTTATTTCTGTGTTTAAGTATCTTTTTGATTAACTGCAAAGTTTGATGGAGGCCAACAGCATAATTAAATCGGTATATGTTGTCAGTGGGGCTTTTCTGAGCTGTTGAGAGGTTGCTAGGATACTCTCTTAAAGATACGATTCTCTTGATTAACTGCAAAAACCAGATTGCCCAAGTAACATTTTTATTAATTCATAAAAATACAGCTCAGGATTGCATTTAAATTTATAGCAAGATGACTGCTGCTATATATCTCTGGATGCTTATAGCATTACAGAAATGTGTTTAGGTATACTTACAAAGAATGTGTTTTGAATAACAATTTAGTGGATGAGAATTAGTCATTTTTATTTTAGAGAAAACATTCCTCTGGGTTGCTCAATGTCTATGGACTTGAAGTTGAAAATAACTCTGGATTTTAAATCTCCACTGGGAGATACATCTCAATTGTATCTACAGTCCTGCAGAAATCCTATTGTGATTATTATTTATTGGTGTATTCAATTCCAAAATTTCATATACACTGAAATCATTCTCCCTGGTTTATTTAATAAAATAAAATAATCATATAAAAAACCAACAGAGCTTCATCGTGATCTGGACAGTTATTTCCGAGGGTCAGGACTAGCCAATGGCTCCAGCTGGGTGGCATTTCGCCTACCAATTGTTTTATGGCTGATGAGTATGAGAAAGGAGTGTGCCTGAGTCCACTTTCCTCACAGGATGGATCGCACTGCCTCATTCATTATCAAGTATTGATGGGGCTCCAATTATGTGTGTAATGCAATTTACTGGAAGCCATAAGAGGAATTGTAGATGGCAATATGACATAAGGTTTTCATTTTGGAACAGTCACTTCTGTACTGATGTGGAAGATGGATTAAAGGAATTGCAGATAAGAAATAATGAGAGTGGGAGTCTTCTGTGTAGAATAAATCATAGAGGTGTTTATGAGAGAGAATTGACAGCTCTTGGGAATCAATTGGACATGGGAGAGAGGAGGAAGCGTCCCCCAGTAACGGAGGACATGACAGTGGCGCTGGAGAAATGGGAACCCTGAGAAAAGCAGATTGGACGAGCTGGGTTTAAAGACGTCTGCCGCGTTTGTCATGGGCCTTCCACACGCACAGGTGCAGCGAGCACCAGGGGGCCCCAGGCTGGAGACGCCG
The DNA here is from genome assembly GCA_963574655.1 of Perodicticus potto. Classification (NCBI taxonomy): domain Eukaryota; kingdom Metazoa; phylum Chordata; class Mammalia; order Primates; family Lorisidae; genus Perodicticus; species Perodicticus potto. The sequence continues at coordinate 8,270 of CAUYRH010021988.1, forward strand.
GTGGGCTCAGACCAGGGGTGCGACCTGTCGTCGAGGGTCTGCGGGAGGGACTAAGGCAAACAAGTCAGTGACAACAAAGACACTTCGTGTGAAACAGCTTCCACTTTGGAAACGGTTTTCCTGTAAAGAATGCTGGTGGGCAAGCAGTTTCAGCAATGGTTTAAGAAAGATCACTTCTCCCTGTTAATTCTGAGTTTTACAAATACAATTAATGAAGTTGCTGGCCTTTCTCCATTCCTTCTTCTCTTCAAATCCTTCATCGTAAAAACAAAAACAGTATCTTCTTTTCTTTCCTTTTCTTTCTTTGTTTAATAGAGAGGCTGTCAGCGTTTAAACATTGTTAGGAAGAAGAGTTTTTTGACTCTCAGAAGGCTTTGGTCCTTAATTGTTTGCCTCTGCTAAAACTTGCTAAAAAGAATTAAAGCCATTTTAAGTTGTTTTTCTGTTGCTGCAGAAGGAATATGGACAATGCAAATAAGTGAAAGGACATAAAATTAACCTAGAGTTCTACCAACTCACTGAAACACCACTGTATGTGGGTCTCTCTTTGGACCTTATGTCTTATGCCAGTGACCTCCTTTTCCTGCCCCAGTACAATAGATCTTAACTATTGTATCATTTTTTTTAATTAAACATTTTGCCTAGGCAATATAGTCCATGGTTCAAAAATCAAAATTATAGAGTAAAAGGTATACAGTAAATTCTTATTCCTTTTCTTGTCCCCAATGTAACCAATTACAAATGCCCATATATTTTTTTTAAAAAGAGCTCTTTTCATTGGTTTCTTGGGAATCCCTCCAGAATTTATACAAACAATATGAACTCTTACATTTTACACACTATTGTATGCCTTGATTTATTTTTTACTTACTATATTTCTTATTGTGATGGTTCATTTTACGAACTACAGGTACCTGCCACAATGCCTGGCTATTTTTAGAGGGGTGGGGGTGTCTCATCTGGAATTCGTGAGCTCAAGCAATGGATCTTCCTTGGCCTCCCAGAGTGCTAGGAGTACAGGCGTAAGCTAATGCCTGCAAGTCCAGACTTTTACAAACCACTAACAGAGGTTAAACTCTCCAGGGCTCTGTGGAGACTGACAAAATCCGGTCCTGCCTCCATCCTCACACAGCCTTCTCCAGACTAGTGTTTGGTTAGAGAACTGGGTACTATACCTGGCCAAAATGACTCCTAAAACGAACCAGAGAGTGTGTCTACCATGCACCGGGGACACAGGAGAACATTCAAGGAACATAGGGGATTCCAGCGACCACCAGGAGCTAAAAAAGAAGCCTGGAATAGTCCTTCCTCGGCCTTCAGGGGGATTATGGCTCTGCCAACACCTGATTTCAGACTTCAGTCTCCAGAACCGTGAGAGAATAGTCTAACATCTGTTGTTTTAAAGCCACACAGTTTGTGGTAATTTGTTACTGCAGCCCTAGGAAACTAATACATTGATCTGTTCACATCATTCCATACAAAATGTCCTCACTTTTTAAAAATAGCTTCATAGTATTTCATTTTTATGGGTATACCAGAGTTCATTTCCCAGTTCTTCTTTGATGGGTATTTAGGTTGCTGTCAATCTTTGTTATTTACAAACAATATTTCATTGAATGACTTTGTGTATCAGTTTCTCGTATGTAGGACAGATTCTTAGAAGTGGAATCAAATGGGTCGGAAAGTACATCATTTGTTATTTTAACTATTTATTTATTTTTATTAAGCAGGTACAGGCTGGGTTCAAACCTGCCACCCCTGGTACACAGGGTGGGTGCTGTAACCACTGAGCTATGGGAGTCCAGCCCATTTGTTATTTTAGTAGATATTGCAATTTTATCCCTGATGGTTTTAACCAATTTACATGCTCATCAGCAATCTAAGTACCTGCTTTGCCCTTCAGATAGATAATATACAGTTGGACCCCCATAGCTGACCACCTCCCTACATTGACAGTCTCCTTAAGGTGACCTAATTTTCCTAGACCTGATACGCACCACACCTGTGTATCGGTACAGTAGGCTGCATTCCTTACGTTGACCCCTCCATATGTTGACCCCTCCATCTGTTGACCCCATTGTTGTCCCTTAGGTGGTCAACTTATAGAGCTTCTACTGTATTTGTAAGGAAATTCGCATTTCCTTTAATTTGAGATTGCCTTGAGAGCCATACATTTCTGAACTGCCTGTTTATACGCATTTTTCTATTAGATTATTGACCTTTATTTCTAGGATTGAATTCTAGGATTAGATATACCTGTAAAATATTTAGAACCTGTAATATGTCTAGAATATATCTAGACCATTAAACTTTTCCCCCAAATTGTTAGCTTTTGATTTTGCTTATTGTGTTTTTTATCTTTTCACCATGTATACTTCTGCATTTTTATGTAAAATGTATCAGTCACTTCAATCACTTACTTTTAATCATTCTAGGATTACAAAATAATTCTCTTTTCTTTTCATCATCACTTTAATGCCGTGTTTTTCAACCTTTTTTATCTCACAGTACGCTGAACCTATGGTTAAACTTCTGCAGCACACTTAAATTATGATGGTCAAAAAAAAAAAAAGAATATACTTACTGCACTTTGAACTTCTTTCAAAAGTAATTTAATTGATGATCTTCAAAATATTTTGCAGCACACCCAAGGTCCTCTCACTGCACACCAGTGTGCAAGTGTCACTCTTTCTTTCTTTCTTTCTTTCTTTTTTTTTGAAACGAGGTCTCCCTCTGTCACCTAGGCTGGTCTCAAACTCACGGCCTCAAGAGATCTTCCCACCTTGGCCTCCCAAAAATCTGGAACGACAGGCACTACACAATCTATACATGCACACATATATCATGAGATGTGGCTTTAATTTTTCTCCAAATGACTATGCAGTTGTCCTGACACCATTTGTTAAAAAGCCCACCTTGGGAAAGTGGTAATTGTGTCTGGCTGGTCTGCGGGGGCTGCAGCACGGGACCTCGGCTAAATGTAGAAGATGACCACAGCAGCCAGGCCAACTTTTGAACCTGCCAGAGGGGGAAGAGGAAAAGGAGAAGGTGAGTTGAGCCAACTCTCCAAGCAGTATTCAAGCAGAGACCGGCCCTCTCATACAAAGATTAAATACAGACAGACAACTCAGGATGCTCCTGAAGAGGTGCGCAACCGTGACTTCAGGAGAGAGTTGGAAGAAAGAGAGAGAGCAGCTGCAGGGGAGAAAAATAGAGATCGTCCAACCTGGGAACATACAACCTCCTCTTCAGTGTCCAAAAAGCCTCAGTTAGACCAGATTCCTGCTGCCAACCTTGATGCAGATGACCTTCTAACAGACGAGGAAGATGAAGGTTTTGAAGAAGAAAGTGATGATGATGATACTGCAGCTGTTCTTGCAGAACTGGAAAAAATTAAAAAAGAAAGAGCTGAGGAGCAAGCCAGGAAGGAACGAGAGCAAAAAGCCAAAGAAGAAAGGATTCGTATGGAGAACATTCTGAGTGGAAATCCTCTCTTAAATCTCACCGGCCCATTCCAGCCTCAGGCCAACTTCAAAGTTAAAGGAAGGTGGGATGATGATGTCTTCAGGAACTGCACTAAAGGTGTAGATGATCAGGAGAAAGACAAAAGATTTGTAAATGATACACAGTGACCTGAATTTCACAAAAAGTTCGTGGAGAAATATGTTAAGTAGTACAGTTTATGTGCTTAATTAAAGACTGTAAAATGTGGGGGGAAAAAAAGCCCACCTTGGAGTTTGAGTTGGAATTTCACCTTTTTATTTACTAAATTATTTCTAGTTATTTACTAAATATCTTTCTGGAATTTCTCTTTTGTTCCATTGGTTGCCTATCCATGTGTTATTAATAATATCACACTTTTAATTTTGAAACTATAAAATATACTTAATAATTAGTGGCACTTGACTTTCTATCTGGTTACTCATCTCAGTTTTTCAGTTTTTCTTGATATACGCATATAAAATCATTTTGCTTAGATTTTTTTAAAAAACTTTTTGACACTTTTATTAAAATCATGTTAAATTGATGCCTTTATAATGTTTAGTCTACCTACCTAAACATATGGTATGTTTCCATTTGTTCGTTTCTTCTGTATACTTGAGTAATGTTTTCAAGTTTTGCTATAATTATCATTTTTGTATAGTCCTTACATTTCTTATTAATTCCTAGAATTTAAAATTTTTTTGTTGCTATTATAAATGTACTCTTTACTTTCGTGTTATCTTTTATCTGATTACTATTTGTATACATAAAAGCTTTTTTGTGTGTGTTTTCCGGGTACATAATCATTTTGATAATGATAGTTTTTACTCATTTCCATTTTATACCCGTCTGATTTCTTTCTCTTGGCTAGCTGCATGGGCCCTTCCTTCAGAACTATGTTCTATCATGATGGTGGTAGTGGTCAGAACTGTCTGGTATGTGTTTTTAATAGCAACGTGTTTATCATTTTTCCTTTAAGTATGATGCTGACTTTGGGGCTGAGATAGATTTATTTTATCATGTTAAGCAAATATTCATCTTTTCTCATTTTACTTGAGTATTTTCACTCAAGAATGGTTGTTTGATTGTTTTCCGTATGCTTTTTTGGTGCCTATGGAGAGGATTATATTAAATAGGATTGTCTCTTTAGAGCTCTTGTGAATTATCTTAGCAGAATGTGTTTCTGTTTCTTCTAGTAGGTTGTATAAATTTTGTTTGATACAATATGAAGGATTGTTGTTTGATGCATAAAAGATTCATAATTGGCTCGGTGTCCATAGCTTAGTGGTTAGGGTGTTGGCCACATACACTGGGGCTGGCGGGTTCGAATCTGGCCCGGGCCTGCTAAACAACAATGACAATTATGATAAAAAAAAATAGCCAGGCATTGTGGTGGGCGCCTGTAGTCCCAGCTACTTGGGAGGCTGAGTCAAGAGAATCACTTAAGCCCAGGAGTTTGAGGTTGCTGTGAGCTATGACGCCACAGCACTCTATAGAGGGTGACATAGTGAGACTCTGTCTCAGAAAAATAAAAAAAGATGCATAATTATGCCCTCATGGCAAATTTTGTCCTTCAGTTTTAAGAAGGTCCTATTTTTAGGAATTATTTATTGCTGTTTAGTCTGATTTTCGCCTCTTGCGATATTAAGATTTGACTCTATTTTTATGTTGAGAGGTGTTTGCCCACTATTTATTTTTACCCTTTTTGGATCATTTTGTTTGGGGGATAGCTCTTGTATAAAACAGAGAGTTGGATATGGCTTCTAATTCAGTCTGAAAACCTTCCTTTCCCTGCATAAGTAACTTGACGTTTGCTGATCTTCAGTACGTTTGGTCTGTGTTCTATTGCATTGTTTTATGTCCTCTGTCTCAGAAGTCCTTCAAATGTCTTTGCACTCTGTGGTCTGTCTTCTTTGTGTGTGTGTATTTTTGTTGTTCTGATATTAAGAAAGCTCTGTGGACTTGGCGCCTGTGGCTCAAGCAGCTAAGGCTCCAGCCACGTGCACCAGAGCTGGTAGGTTCGGATCCTGCGTGGGCCTGCCAAACAATGACAGCTGCAACCAAATAATAGCCAGACATTGTAGTGGGCGCCTGTAGTCCCAGCTACTTGGGAGGCTGAGGCAGGAGAATCGCTTGAGCCCAGGAGTTGGAGGTTGTTGTGAGCTGTGATGCCACAGCACGATGCCACAGCACTCAACTCAGGACGATAGTTTGAGGCTCTGTCTCAAAAAAAAATTAGCATTTTTTTTCCCTGACCCGCTTTCTCCAACAATATATTTCATTTGATAATGCAGAGGGTACCACAGAAAAATTACACATTGTAAGAAAGGAAACAAACCATTTTAAAATTATAATACTCAAGTCATACGTGACTTCTGCAATTCCAGGAGACACACGATACAGCATACCAGATAACAAATGATACAGGTGTACATTGAGTATTACAACTGTAGTATAGTTTTTTCTTTCTTAAAATGTGTATACATTTTTTTGCCACCCTCTGTGTATATTGTCTTTCTTATTCTTCATATTGCTAATACGTCTATTTCTATTCCTTGGTTTATTAGGTTTAAATGATATCTTTCAACTCTAAACTATTACAGATGAGACACTTAATATACTTACTATAGCTCCTATATCTTTCTCCTTTCTCTTTTCAACTTTTATTAGCTTCATAATTTCCATAAGATCAGGACATAAACACTTGCACTCTGCTCTGATACCCGGTCTTCATTCTGCAGTCGGACATTCTGGGTGTTCAGTGTTGATGGGCTGTTGTCTGGCAGTAATGACCCTGATCCCCTCTCAATTTTCTGAGATGCTTCCCCCTCTGTGGGGTTCGTACTGTCATCTGACCGGTGACTGAGGCTCCAGACACCATCCTGAGTGTGTGTGTCCCAGGGCCGCACTTGACTTGCTTTGTGTTCCTAGGCAAGGCACAGGTGAGCCTGAGTCCAAGTAGTTGATTTGGGAAGTGACTCCAGAAAGAGAGAGTGAAGGATCGGGAAGAAGGAGACGGCAAAGAAGGAACGACAACATGCGTGCTCCCCGGAGAATGACAGGGACATTTGAGGACGGTCCTGAATGCAACTGGGAATTGTCTCCCCCAGGCACACGGGGGGAAGTATTTCTCCATTCACTGCCATTTTCCTTGGTCGAAGGCATTAGCTTTCCCCACACTGGGTTGAGAATCCACGCCTGAGGGCTGAGTTTGACGCACCCTCTCCGTGAACTGCTCTCTGTAGAAAGTAGGTTGCAACTGCTGTGGAAATGTTTGTCACAGAAACATCTGGAATCAGAGGTGAGATCAAGAGGATACGAGATCGTATGCAAGAGGCATCTGGTATAATTCATTTTAATTATCAAAAACTGTGATTTTAATTGTTTCTCTGACCAGATGTTTAAGATTATTTGATATTTCTAGGCTATTTTTTTCAGTTTATTCTATTGTTGTATTGCTAATTTCTTATTTTTACAGTCAGAGAATATGGCCAGAAGAATTGTCACATTTCTAATTTATTGAGATTCTATTTGGAGCTTGATATTTGATGGAGTTTTTCACAAATGAAAAGAATGAGTGTGGGGTACAGAGGACACCCCTCAAAGTGATTTTCATTCCAATTCTTACTTGTTTAAACCCTCCGTCTCCTGTCCTGCTCTGTACCCTTTTGCTCAGTTAAGGATTGAAAGACGGCACTGAAGTTTCTCTTACAGAATTCGATTTTGTCAATTTCTTCTTCTATATTGTTTTAACCTGTTTTCATTAAAGTCAATGGCTCACATTTTGGAGGTTTGGGGGGTGTTAATTGTCTACACTTTCTCCTTTCCAGCCTATAAACTGAAAAAGATACTCAGAAATTAGATCAAAATAAAATATTAGTTCCCTTACATTCCCCACCAAATGGAGGATTTAGCTTGGATTCTGTGCTCACTCACTTTAACTATTTTTAGTCCTTAATGGAGCAGCTGAGATGGGAAAAGGTGGTGGATAGAGAATTTCTGAACAGCGGTTGGAGGAGCGTGTTTGGGAGCAGTCTTGAAGCTGCGTTGGCACAGCCAGCCCCCGATACCTTCGCCCAGGGGTCTGGGCCGGGAGGGCTGAACTAATTCTACCATTCTGTCGCGCAGGGAGGTTTCCACACGGACTCCGCTGTTTTGGGGGAGGTGCCTCACGTAGGTGGGTCTCAGGGACTATGCTAAAAAGAGGAGGCCACAGATGCACAAAGGGTCCTCTTCTGATTTCACTAATCAAATAAGTCTTCCCTGGGGAGGGACGAAGAGAACCAAGGGGACTTGCCCTGGAGAGGTGGGTCCTTTTCAGGGGAGGTGAACACTCAGGGAGGGAGAAGATGTGTCTCTCCCCATTGTCATGTCTGAGCAATTTTCAGCAACATAAAAATCTCCCTTTTGCTCCAAGTAGTTTCTTTTAGTTCAAACTTTATTTTGGTTTTGAGATCAAGACCCCTACTTCTCTTTGGTTTGCATTTCTCATATTTTTGTTTATTTCTCAGTTACTTTCATGCTTTCTATATGATTTTGTGTTGGCTCTGTTTTTATAAAGAGCATATATTTGGATTTTTTTTAAAGCCTGTATAAGTGCTTTTTGCTTCTTACACTTAACAGTTGTCACTATTGGGTTTTGTTCAGCATCGGCTAGCCAAAGTCAGGATTTCTTGATTTTTCTTTCTTTATGAGATTTTCTTTCTTTCTCTCTATTGATTTGAAAGTCATCAATCCTAATACTTTTATCTTACTTTTGCATTAAATACTTAGCTATTTATTCATTTATTTATTTCTTAAATTTTTTCTATCAGGGTCAAGGTTGAACCCAAATCTATTGACCCCTTCAGTGGAAGATACAAAACTTAGCACTTTTCTTTTTTTTTTTTTTTAGACATAGTCTTACTCTGTTGCCCAGACTAGACTGCCAGGGCCTCAGGTAGCTCACAGCAACTTCAACCTACTGGGCTCAAGCAATCCTCCTTCTTTAGCCTCTCTAGTAGCTGGGACTACAGGTATGCACCACCACGCTTGGCTAATTTTTCCTATTTTTAGTGGTGATGAGTTTGCTTAGGCTGGTCTTGAATTCCTAACCTTCCTCCCACCCTAGCCTCCCAGAGTGCTGGGATTACAGGCATTAGTCACTGGCTCAGCCAAAATTTAGCATTTTTTAACTTTTCCTTTTCCTATTTCTTAGCTTTTGTTCAAATATTTTAGGAATTTAAATTCATATTATCATTTTATTTAATATTCCCTTTCAAGACTTTTGCTTAATATATATACAAATGTAATAACCATTTTAACATTTAGATTTTATTAGTTTTACTGCTTACTAACTTTTCTTCTGTATCATTGTCCTTACTTTTTAATTCCAATCTTTTGTATTTGATGTTTCCAATGTTAAAACTGTATTTTACCCCGCAAAGTTAAATAAACCGGTATTTCCAAAATGATGACTGTCATTTTGATATGAATTTAGGAAACAGACAAAATTAGGATGCTTCTTCATTGTGAGATTCTCAGAATCTGTATTAGGCAATTACCGATTATGAGTCTTGGCGACGTGCATCGGACTCCAAATCCGATACCACTCCAGTTCCCTAACAGTGTTATAGAGAAGAACCATTGTTTTAATTCACATTCCCTCCCCCAGCAGCTTCTTTGTTCACCTCGATTTTCTCTATTACTGAAATGTAGACGCCAGCAGGACGTGTTTAATGTGGGTCTCTTGTTTTCTCTGGTTCTCTGTGTGTCCGACAGAGCTTACAGCGTAAAACAGAAACCACTGTAGATATTTTAAATAGAAAGGATTTAATGCAGGGAGCGAGCTACTTAAGAAATTGGGAGAACTAGAGGAGTGGCTCTACAAGGTGCCCCAACGTTGCCCCTAAAGTCGTCATACACAGAGAAAATGGGGAATTGTAGCAAAAGATTTTACAGACTTGTAATAAAGATTTTACAAAATCTTCATGAGGAAATTTTACAAAGAGGTGGCAAACATGTAAAGAATATTTTGTAAATGTTTTGTAATGAATAGTTTGTAAATAAAGGTACATTTAGCTACAATTTCCCCTATATCTGGTGACTTTAGGGGCAACTTTGGGGATACCCTATAGATTTGGATTCTGAGAATAATTTACAGAGCCCTGGGTGACTGACCTTTAGGGGAACCACTTCCTCTGCCACAGTCAGGAGGCCACCTGACCAAGAACATATCATCACAGCTGGAAGGCAGGGATTACAAAGCCAGACTTGGAAGTCACTGTCACCATGACTGCTGGACACTGGAGTCCGGCGTGTGGTCCCTGTAGCCCCTGCAGCAGCTGGAAATTACTGCGTGCCTCCACGGTCGTGGTTCCCACCACAAAAATGCCCCAAATGGGAGGAAGATGGACTCCAGAACCCGGGATGGAAGCATGCCACTTTTAGCTTTTTGATTTTCCATGCTCGTAAAAGTAGTTTCCCAACTAGTTGCATCTCAGGCTATGGGAATTAACTTGTCTGTGGAGGCCCAACGGTGCATCCCAGCTGCTGCTTTCCCATCCCTCAGAATCCAGTATGTCCAGTCCCCTACTCAGGACTCTCGCCTCTTTCCTTTCCTAGCAGTTTTCCACCGGGCCGTGATAACAGTCCACAGGGAGCAGAAGCCATCGGGCCGCAGTTTCTCCACCAGCCGATGACCGGCTCTGGGCGAGACTTCGGGACTTAGTTTCTTTTTCTTTATCAGAGACCCAGTAAGCTGCTCTTGTCATGAAGATGCTGGACCCGCCGTCGTGTAGGTGGACAGCGCCTTTCAGTGTTCCTTCCTTCCCCTTTGTCGCAGCTCTTCAAAACCCTTCTGCAGGCATCCCACTGTTCTGGACACCAAAATGCTGCCAACCTCCAGTAAATAGACTGTGTAAGGATAATGGCTCCATCGTTCACAGGAGACATCCCGAATGAGCCCGGGATTGAGTAAGCTCGGTGACCTGGTGAAGGGTTTCCATACAGTCCAGAGAGGGAACCCCAGGCCGAGCTCCCAGTCACACCCTGGACCCCTGGGCGGCAGAGTCCTGTCATCTCGGCCGGTTTTCTCAAACAGCCGAAGGATTCCATGAGTGTTTCGGAATGTGGAGACGCATTTACTTCCTTTTCATAACCCTAAAAGCCATAAGAAAATGCTGTTCTTTCCTGCCTGAAGTTCTTACCAGGATATCAACCAAGACTTCTGATGTCCCCTGAGTGGTTTGTTTGGTTTGTTAGTTTATTTGTTTTGTTTTTCTTTCTTTTCTTGTTTGGGATTCTTTGAGGGCACAAAAAATTAGGTTACACTGATTGCATTTGTGAGATTAAAGTCCCTCTGATAATTGTGTCCCACCCCCAAGAGGTGTGCCGTCCACTGTGACCCTCTCCTTCCTCCCCCCTCCCCCCCTCCCCCTCCCTCATTCCCCTCCCCACCCCTGTATCAGCGCGTCTACTGCCTCAATAGCAGACCTGAGTACACCGGACTCTTGCTTCTCCTTTCTTGTGCCTTACTAGGAAGAATGTGATCCACCTCAGTCCAGGGCAATCCAACCGTGAGTGGTTTTCATTTTACCAGATCGTCTCCTTGACACACGATACAGGACGAAAAGGAAAGTAGATACGTGACCTAAAGCGACGAGCTCCGGCTCACAGGCTGGAGCTTGAGGTCGTGTGGGCCTGGGTGGCTAGCTCGCAGTGGCCGAGGAAGGAGGCTTCCCGTCTGCAAAGCGGGGTGTTAATACTGGTGCGCCGACCACATGCAATTGCCGTCCCAGCCAACGTGGGTGCTGATGACCAACGGTGCAGTAAGAATAGCTAACAGGACAGGTGACAGGTGGAGCGAGGCTGTGACAGTCACAAGCCTTGTCATTCTGGACACCAGCAGGAACACAGCCACCCCTCCCCAGGCCCACGTCTGTGGCCGATGCCAGAGCGCTGAAGGCAGACGGCTCCTCCGACGCTCGGCTGTACCAGGGCATGGCTGTTGCCCAGCTAGAAATTTTCTCCCTCGCCCATCTAGACGCCCAGTGAGCGTCACACTCCATCAGGAGCCGTGTCTCCTGAGCAGGGCCTCGGGTCCAGAAGGCAGCGGCTTTCTTTCCCGGGCCCTGTGACCTACAGGGCTGTACGACTCCTGCCCAGCAAGCCACGGTGCCAGGCAGGGCAACACACTCCTTAGACGTGCCTCTCATCTCTTTGAATTAGCCTCTCGGCCAAGAAGAATAAATCACAAGGGGCAGGGTTTAGTGTTACTTCCTGCTCTGGAGATTTAAAGGAATCTATCTCTTCTAACAGCCATTTGGCCGGAAAACCTAAAGGAGCATTTAAAGCCCTTTCCATCTGCCCTGCGAAGTTCCAGCTTCATCCTGGGAAGCCTGGGAGCCGGTGTGACTGAGCCAGCCCTGCTGGTGGCTCCCGCCCCTGCCGCTCAGATGACAGAAGCGTCAGGTTGGATCAGATTCTGGGGAACCTGCTAAGAATGATTCTATTTGCCTTAATTCTCAGATTTCTCCAGACGAATGTGTCATATCTAATTAAGATGGTGCAGAGCCGTCACCTTGCTCTGTTAAACACAGCTGTCTCTGCTGCAGTGCGCCATTTAACCCGGATTGTCCCCAAAGCTGGGGAACAGCTTTGCTGACTGTGGCTGATGACACAGTATTATCTTAGCAGATGTCTTATTTCCATTAATATTTAACCTAATATATCTTCAAGTGCTTTAATTTTCCAATCGATAAGTAGAAAAATGGATATTGGAAAATTAATTTTCCCACATAATCTGACTCATGTACCATGAGATTTTTGTCTTGCTTTACTATGACAATCACTGCTGGGCCAACCTCAGAAGGGCCTCGTCAGCTCAGGTTCAAGGTGTCAGCACTGAAATGCGCAGGGCGTGCAGCTGAGCACGCCTCCGGCTGTGCCGGCTGCCTACCTAACCCGTGCTCTTCATTGCCTAAGGAAACCACACCCAAACTTTGGAAGAAAAGTCTTCAAGATGTACACAACGCTCCGTGTGGTTTTGGTAATAGAAGAAATAGTTTCCTTCCTGACCATTTCATTACGACGAATAACTCTGCTGCAGCCATTTAGTTCTGGAATTAACGACTACCTGGACATAGGGACTTTTTCATGTCTCCAAGGCAGACAGTGATCTCCGAGACTTACCCTGCTCCTCATAGATAATAATGGTATAGGGTTTCACCCAGCATTTCTTATAACATTATCGAGCCATTCGTGAATGATTTTCTGAGTGTCATGAGAAATCGAGGGGAAGATACAAGGAAAAAAAACATAAAATTAGATGGAAAAAGTAAAAATCCATCCAATTTGTCACCACTTTTTTCTTGTAATTCTCATCTATTTGAGCCAGGCTGCACTGCTGGGCCTTTTCTCATTCGGCTGGCTTGGCTGTCTTCCCGACACACAGGCTCTCGGCGGTTGGCCTGGGCAAGGCTTTCTCTGCACTCAATTCTGCACATTTTCCCTTCAATGTAGCACATTTTCCCAAGGCGTCTACTTGGAGGTGCTTATGGGTGGTTTCCCATCTCTCAGAGTGTAGGACGTCTAATCTTCCACTCAGGAGTCATCACTGTCTGCTTTGCAGGACTTTTCTGTAAGGACGGTGACAGGAGTTCACAGCACACGGAAGCCCAAGGGCACGGTGGCCCCACCAGCCAGTAACAGGGCAAGTGTAGACACTTACCTGTGATACTTAGGACTAGGGCTGACTTTAAATCTACTCTGTGAATTGCAGGGAAGTAGCGTTTTGGCAGAATACATGCTGAAATAAACCTGGGTCTCTACTGTGCCTTACTTGGCTTTCCTTTAGAGGGCACTATTGATTCTCTGAAACCATGGAAACCTTCATGGTTCCTTGGTAAAGTTGGCTAATTTTGAAATCTTACTGGGTTTCCAATCTCATCTAGTACGAAGTTAGTACTATACTTGTTACGAATTCTATACTTTGAAAAGATTGCCCATAATTCAGAAGCTAAACCAGAATGTTGTTTGTTATGACAAGTTATCAACACAATACATATAATTCTATATTTGGAAACTTCAACTGATTTATATGCTTTTGCAATAAACTAGTTCAAATGGGAATTTCCTTTTGTAACTTGATGCAAAGTTTAAATTAAACAGCTCAGTCTTTTTTGTTTAAAAAGACAAATTACTACTTCTTTGGAAACTAATGCTCATTCTGAAAATAGATAATTATTTACATATATTTGGAAGAAACCATATTTATGGTATTTTCATTCAGACATTCATTAAGGTCTGGAGATATTCTACTTACATTTTGTCTTCAAATTTGTTACGTTTCTTAGACTCTGCTGATTCATTAAATTTTGATAAATGCCAAAGGGAAATACTTTTCTTCTTTCATCATTTAAAGTGAACAAAAATAGAAATTTGGAAGTTGGATCACTGCAGTCTTTCTCTAATTTAAAAACAATGGGAAGCCCCAAATATTCCAAAGCTGGGAAACATAATCTTGGAGCTTTAAGTACATTTGTATCACCATCTACCAAGATTTGCTTAGCTTTCAGATCATAAGGGGCTATTCTAACACAGGGACTCTATATAGTAACTTTTTACTAAATTGCCAATATTCTAGGTTAGTAGAAGGTATATGTAAGTATATATACTTTTACATATAAGTAAACAAATTAAAAAATAAAAAGGTCACGTGTATACTAAAGAGAAAAAATAGATTTGTTTTATTTAGTGAATTAAATATAAACTTCTCAGACCAGCCTTTTAGCCTCTACAAAGTGGCCTCAGGCTACTTCCCTGGCCTAAGCTCCCAGCCAATGGCACCACTCACTTGCAAGCAGGCCACTTGTGCTTTTTCCACATTCTCCCCTTTATCCACCCAGGGTCTCCCACCCAAATTGCACTTGCCTCCCCAAATCCAAACATAAGTCGCATTTTGAATACACCTGTTCATATGGTCCTCTTTAGAATCTCCTTATCTTGTCAATTTCCGTGGCTGGTTGTATACAGTTTTGGAATTTATCAATTTTGTTTTGTATTGGAGTGGTTTGAATGTTTGTTTCCTCACTCGTTCTAGGCTTTAGAGTTTGTTTTGGGATCTTGTATCAAGTCCAGTGCACAGCATATAGCAAGGGCTCAATGTGTTTTTTTCCCAAATGAATTGGGTTAAACTAAGACACTAGTACCATTTGTCAAATGAGAAACCTTGGATGCTGTGGGACCAGAGGAATGAGGATAAATGCCAGAGACATTAAAAGCAAAGGGAAAGGCCTTCACAACTGAGTGTGGACAGCAAGCTCTTTGGCATGCTTATGCATCCTTATTTTAAATGTGTAAACAAGGGCTCTAGGAAATTGAGACACAGGCCGGGTCCCTGGCAGTTGAGTAGAATGCCAGTGCAGGGCCTCGAGGCTTCTAAGCCTTTGCTGTTAGCCCTGTGGTTTCCCAGGGCAGGAGGCAGCGTGCTGAGACAGAGGGTCCTGGGGGGCGTAGAACAGTGCCTAGGAGTGTGGGCAAGGAGGGATTTGATTTGAGAGCAATGAAGGAATTGTTGAGCAAGAGGGAGGCTCCAGAAATATCAAATCTGGGCCGTCCCAGGGAATAACTGGGAGGAACGACAATGCATCAGCTCATCTTTGGACCAGGAGTACTGCTCTGTGGAGACGGAATGGCACCTGTGCAGTAAGCTCCCTGGCCTGATGGGTGAGGAAGAAGAGCTCCAGGGAGGACACTGTGGCAAGGTAATAGGGTCTCTGAACCCATAGCTGACCAGTTCTCCCAAAAACTTGGTTCCTCCCATCCAGGATTTTTCTGGAAACCACAGTACGAATAAATAGGCCAGACCTGGGTGGCCACAGGGTAGCCAGGCAGAGACCCAAGCGCCCCAGTACTGTCTGTACAGACACCCAGACTGAGAGCGGCGTGAGAACCCTCCCTGGGACCAGGGACTTCCCCTCACGTTGTTTCTTTTTGGGAAAACTTCCTCACTTTAATTTTCATCTTCTGCTTTTTGCCTTCGTACTCTTTGCCCCATGCTTGGTGATGGGGAAAGTGTGAGAACTTGAGCACGGGAACTTCAGGGCCAAGTTCCTTCCTCAGTAGACGCCTCCTTGGGGACACTTGTCATGCTCAACCCAGTTGTGGTGAGTGTGTGCAGAGGTGTCCAGCAAAACACTGCACGATAACGTCCTCTGTAAAGAAGCAAATTTGGGACATCAGAGACTACAAGCCAGCTGCTTATTCTTACCCTTAAAATAGTTTTTAGAGATGGGTAAAGAAGGACAAGGTTTACTTATCCATATAGGAAGGCCTAAAACTGAAAAAAGAGGTAATACATTCCTAGACAGAAGAAAGATTCAAAATGAGTCAGGTAGACTTGGATATAGGAGAAACAAGTCAGATGTGACTTACAAGGACGAATACAAAACCAGAGGTGGAGCCCAGATTGTTATGTCTGCATAGATTCTGTTTTGGATTCAAAGAATTAATAGAATAAATCCAGATCGGGTCAGGTGGTCCTGGATAGTGGCTCATGGAGAAACTTTCTGCCTGAGTTTCAGTTGACTCAGAGTTGACATGAACGACAGCTTTGTGTTGCCCAAAGGAGCCAACAGGCCCACTGAATTTTGGCAGGCCCAGGACACGAGGTCTGCTCTGGGGGACTCCTGTTAGAGGGATACAAACGTGAGGACCTCCAGGTAAGTGTGGAAGAGCCATGGGAAGGGTCGAGAAACCACAAAGAAAGATGGAACAAACAAGGGGTATCAGTCACCCTGAAGGCAAGAAGAGGAAGAACCGGGAGTTGTTTTTAAATAGTTGAAGCACTCACAGATAAGGAACTGGATTTATTCCTCACTTTTCTGGAGGACCAAGATCTGACCAGCTAGTGGAAACGTCAGGAAGACAGACACGGTCTATTTAAGATAGAACTCCCAAATATTTGGACCAATCTTAAATGGAATGAGTTAGCTGAGTTAATGAGCAGCTGAATTGAATGATCTCAAAGTCCCTTCAAGTCTCAAAACTAAGGATTTACGGTCCTCTAAACCATGTCTAGACCTGTACACAGAGCCACGATGAATCCAGTATAAATGGCCTTTCAGCGTTTTCCACACATATTTACATATGTTATTCATTCATATTCTTCATCATTTTTCTTAATAAATAACATTCTGCATACTTGTACTACAACGTAATCAGAATTTTTTACTTAATATATAATAAACATTTTTGGTGTCATTAAATATTTTACAAACTGGCTTTTAAGGACCACACTTATTGGACACTCCACAATTACATGACCAGCCGCCTATCTGGGCTGGGCGCACGTTCATTACTTCCAATTTTTTAAATGATTATAAATAACCGTGTAATAAACCTTCATACTGTCTCTTCAGCAAAAATGGATTCGTCTTTAAGGAGAACACTTCTCATGATACATCAAACAAGCCAAAAATCAAACCAAATAAAAGAGCTACTTACTCTTGACATTTTGAAAACATCTAATTTCCCTTATAATTTTTCTTAGCCTGTAAACATTTTGAGGCAAGAATTTGAACTTTTAAGTGTTCTCTGCAGCAGGGAACATATCATTCATTTTATGTGTAGGGTTTTTTTTTTTTCCATTTTAAAAATTGTCCCCTTCATGTTCAAATTGCCTCAGGGTACAAGAATAAAATATAAAACATTTAATTAAATGTATAAGGCAGAACACTGGGATAGAAGCATAATCGATGTTAATGACAAGATGAAAATGTCTAACAGTGATTTTTGAAAAAGTAGGAGAAAATTCTAGGTTTGTTTTTAAAGCATAGAGGTGAAGTGTTTCAAATTAGAGCTCAGTATAGCAAGAAAGAGCACCATGCGTGGCCACACTGAGTAGGAATTTCTCTATTTTAAAACAATGCTGTTTGCTTTCCCTATTTATTTCATTCCACAGTTCCAAGATCAGTGCAGTGAAAGCAAGGCACTTAATTCAAGAGAGTTTTTGGACCAAAAGTCAAGAAGCAGGTGTGGGTAGGTCTGAAAACATTTGAAATGGTTTCCCTTCACAAATAATGATCATTTTTGTGAATTCGAGCCCTTTTATTTTTTGTGCTTTGTAACTTGTTAGTTAGACAAGTGCATGTGGAAAATAACTTATTTGCAAACCAAAGTCCATTAGCATTTATAATGTATATATAAGCCCAATGCTGGGCTCAATCTGGTTTTCCAAGGAATTAAAAAAAAAAATTTTTTTTTTTTTTTGAGACAGAGCCTCAAGCTGTCACCCTGGATAGAGTGCTGTGGCATCACAGCTCACAGCCACCTCCAATTCCTGGGCTCAAGAGAGTCTCCTGCCTCCACCTCCCAAGTAGCTGGGACTACAGGCGCCCGCCACAACGCCCGGCCATTTTTTGGTTGCAGCCGTCATTGTTGTTTGGCGGGCCCGGGCTGGATTCGAACCTACCAGCTCAGGTGTACGTGGCTGGCGCCTTAGCCTGTTGAGCCACAGGCGCCGAGCCTACAAAAAATTTTAAGACAGACTCCCTTATAGAAATCTCTAAAAGGATTGAAGACATGGGGTGGAAAAATCTCCAGGAGTAAAACATTTCTTCTTACCTGAGAAGGTTTTGTCAAGCTGAGTATTCACTGGGAGGGGTCAAAAGGACCCGTTCTAGGAAACAACCTTACCTGAATCACAAAGTCGGTTTCTTTAGGGTAATTTAATATGTTTTAAAAATCTCATTATTTGAGAATATATGACCCAAAGTAAGTCTCCAACATGCCTCATCTTCAGCACAAAGAGACAGTCCCTATTTGCCATAGAAATCAGCCCCTTAGCAGGTGGCCTCTCAGGTGATTCAGATCTGTTATATTTTTCCAAGTTGTGGAAGAAATCGTTCCTGCAGACAGCATTCTCCAAGGACCAGCACCTGGAGATTTTCTCAGCGGTCAAACTGAGGCTGGGGAGTTACTGCTGACCCTGCCCGCATTTCTTAAGAGCCTAGTCACCATGACAGTGATTGGGCAGTGGCTGGGAAGAGGGTCTTTGGGGTGTTGATTTGTCGCTTAAAATATTTTGAGAAAGGAAAGAAGAAGGGACAGAAATAAGAGAAGAATAAAATCAGAAAAATCAAAAAAGAACTGTTACTTTAGCGTGCAGTAAAGAATTAGCCTTACCCTGGGAGGTACTAACTCTGCATTTTTCAACGTTTTTTATCTCACAGCACACTTGAACCTATAGTTAAACTTCTATGGCACACTTAAATTCTGTTGATCAAAAAAAGTATAAAAAATAATATACTTGCTGTGCTTTGAACATCTTCCAATTTAATTAATGATCTTTAACAATGTTTGTGGCGTACCTAAGACCCTCCGCCTGCACGCCAATTGATACTCCCTGCCCTGACTGCTGGGAATGTCATGGCTGATCAGAGTGTCTTTGTTTAAGTGATGGTGTCAGGTGGCACCAATGACCAACGGTCTAATGTGATTTGGGGTGCGGGACTTCAGTCACAGTATCAGCTAGACCTCTAGAGGGGCTGGAGACAGACCTCAGACACACCCCCAGGCAGCCAGGTCAGTGTGACCGACACCCCGTAAAAACTCTAAACACCAAGGCTTCAGTGAATGTCCCTGGTAGGCAACACCCGGTGCACATTGTGTGCCAGTGACACCGGGAAAGTCAGCGTTGCCCACACTCCACGGGGAGAGAACAGTTAGAAGCTCTGTGTCTGGAACGTTCCTGGACTCTGCCCTACTCACCATTAACCCTGGCTCCCTGCAGTAGGCCCGGGAGGATATACCCAGCCCACGGCATAACAGCTCTCAGCCAGTTCTGTGAGGACTTCTCATGAATGACTCAGACTGGGGGTGGCCTCTGAGACCTCGGACTGTGCTTGTGTCAGAGGTTCAGGAGTTCGGATGTCTTGTGGACTGCTCCCTAACTGGCGCTCAGCAGCAGCGCAGTTCTCTCCGGTATTCCTCGGGATGACCTGCCTGGGAGCCGTGCCCCCTACACACACTCTATGGCTCCTGAGCACTAGTCTACACCCGGGAGCCCTGCCCCTCCCCACACTGAGCACTAGTCTACACCTGCGAGCCCTGCCCCTTCCCCCACCACACTCTGTGGCTCCTGAGCACTAGTCTACACCCGGGA
>CAUYRH010021989.1:0-31473 GCA_963574655.1 Perodicticus potto
TCTCAAAAAAAAAATCATCATTGGTTTTGATATACATTAAAGGGAGGTAAGAAAAACATATCCAAATATGTGTTTGTATAAAACCATTGCCCAGAAACTTAGTTTAGATGAGTGAAGAGGAAATCCCACCCCCTCCCCTGAGCCCCACAGGCCTGGCGAGCATCTCACCTTGCTGTCCTTTAGGGCCCGGAGGTCCCTGAAGCCCCTTCAGACCTGGGGGTCCCTCAGGACCAGGAAGGCCTGGGTCCCCTTTCACGACGGAGTAAGGACCCGGAGGTCCAGGGGGACCTGGGAGACCTGTGGGAAGCGGGGAAGCATTGGTCAACTTTACCGTTTACATACAAGGGCGGGAATGTGTTCTCAAAAATAAAATCATTGTCAAAACACAAGTAATCAGATCTTCATGAAAAATATATTTAATCTGCACATCTTTTATTATTTAACCTGAAATCCTGAACTCTCGGGACTAAAAAAGGCACTGGAGGGTACCACATCACTTCCCACTCAGTTCTGGGCACCTGATGACTGCCACCAACCAGCCTCACCCAGCACCCCTGGAGCGGAGGCACTCATTCCCCTGGGGGGGTCGGGGGGTCATGGCTAACCTGGAGAACACCAGCACTGGGCAGTAGGACGGTGAAATCCGCCTCGCTGCTCATTTTAACACCAGTCCTAATCTTTTACTGATGAACAAGCTTAATCCCCCTCCTGCAGGATAGGCTTCGGCACAGTGCAGGGACCACACAGGGGCTGGGGCCGCCTCGGCCCCCCTGGTTCAGCCACACACCCTGCCCCTCTCCTCCCACACATTCCCGCTCACTTGTCTTTTCTCTCCTAATACTGCACTTCTCCAGGCATGGAGTTTCTCATTCTCTCCCCTAAACATGTTTTGGAAAAATAAATAAAGCCCTATAAACATGGTCTGCTTGGCAGAGAGAAAATAGGATGCATACTCTTCTAGAAGCACTCCCTTTCAAGATTATTAAGTGGTTTTTGGATCTGTTCACCCCCACAGCCTCCTAATGGTAGAGAAGTGAGCAGAGTCCATCTCCCAGGAAGACTCTCAGCTGTCTAGATGGAACACGAGCGGCTGGGTCTTCCCGGTCCCACCCAGAGGGGCTGAACCCCTCCCTCATGGGTGGCACCACTGCAGCTGCCCTCTGCTGCACCATTACGCTCACAGATTATTGGTTTTCAAGAAAACGTGCTAGTAAAAATGTCAGTGTCAACTACAGAAGTCCTGACATGCTGCAAAGGGCTTTTAATCTATTGTTTTCTAATAATTTTCAAGTTGCCTTGCATCTCAAAAACCAAGCATGCTCATTTCCTGTTTGCAATGGCCCATGTCTCCTGCAGAGCTGCTGCAGAGTCACCTGTCCCTACCTTTAGGTCCAGGGATTCCTTGATCTCCTTGGTCACCTTTAATTCCCTGAAGTCCAGGAAGACCTTTCTGACCTAGACAAAAGGACAACGGTGTGTTCATACAGAAGTTCCAATGACATATAAATGTGTGCATGTGTATATATGCCTAATACACACACATGCATACATGTGTGCACATATGTATGCACACCCGTGTGTACAGGCACGCACACAGGCGTAACAGGTGTAACGCACACACATGCACACAGAGTGAACTTATTTCCAATTATCCTCAAAGAAGAAGAGAGCATTATTTCTGGGCAGCTGTGTCAAATTTTTGATGAAACTCTTTCTAGAACCTGAAAGCCGCCTTTTATTAATGTTCAATAAACTGTAACGTGATCACCACCAGTAGGGGGCAGGTGACACAGTTGGGGTCACAATCTGATTTGCACATGTCCTCAAGAAACCTGGTGGCTGAGAACTTCTTTTATTCACCTTTCATGTGTATCTGATTCAGCAATAAAAATCGTAGTGCCTAGAAGCCAGTAGGTACTCGATAAATGTTTGCTTAATAAATTAATGAATGGTCCAAATCCATGACTTCTTATTGAGAAGTTAATGCTCTACTAATTCATAATAAGAAAATCAGAATGCCTTCATATAACCATTCATGGGATTATACGAACTGGGTGCCCACAGAAATGATACTTTTAGTTTGAAGAGAACAATCTTGCGCTGTGGTTCAACGGCACTGTCAGTATGAGGGTGGCCTCGGTCAGGAGGCCCCTCCCTGCCCAGGTGTGCAGCGGTCCTCTGCTTTCTTACCTTGAAATCCTGGAACTCCGGGCGGTCCCATATCACCCTTTGAGCCTGTGATTCCTGGAGAGCCACCAATACCCTAGACACACAGAGAGAGTGTCAGCTGGGCCTGCTCGGGGCACAGTGCTAAGGCTCTCAGGTGGCCTGGGAGCTGGGCGCTGGGAAAGCTCCTGCACATTCTGCAAAGTGGATTGTAACAAATGGCCCTGTGTTTTCCAGAATGATGTGACATGAGTGACAGAGCCTCTGTGTGTCTAAACCGGGAAGGGGAGGTTGGAGGGTCTGTCCCATCCACAAGTGTCAAGCCTCTGTGTGCCTAAACCAGGAAGGGGAGGTTAGAATACCTGTTTCATCCCCTCTTGGCTGCATGGTGCATCCCTGGGGGCAGGTGAAAGTCTTACGCCTGCTGTCTCCCCTCCCCTGGCCTGAGACAGGGACAATCAGAACCCACACACCTGCGTGGCCGCATGCCTGTCTGTGGACACCACTCTGCCTTTGCAGAACCCTGCCCCTAAGCCTGGGTCCTTGGAATTTGCTCTATGTCTTACCTGCCAACTGATTTTAAATATGGAAAGAAGACAAAGAGCACTAGAGATCTTTCAAACACTGTAACAGTGTTTATGGAACTTGTAATGTTAGCTCCTTTTCCTGCTATTTCAACACAGTTGTCCCTTCTCTCGTCACAGACAGCAACACGTAACAAATCATTTATTTCTACACAGATGGTCTCCTTTGCTTTCCCTTACCTTAGAAGTTCCATAAGCAAAGTAATTGCACAAATACACACACACATACATATTCGTACATACTTATATACAGACACAGACAGACACGGATTTGCTCCAGGACTGGGGAGTATATTTCTGTTTTACTACGAAGGAGTAAAAGCAGGGATAAATGAATAACTGACCAATTATCTACACTCCCTCACCAGAAAACTGCAGTGCAGCAGTAAGAGGCCCAGAAACAGCCTCACACTCGGCGACTGCACTGTGGGGAAGGTCCCCCAACTCTGAGGACAGGCTGGGTCCCGGAGGTCACACGTGCAGCCTGGCTGCATGGCTGCTCAACAGCCCTTCATTGGCCACTGGCTCGAAAGTCAAACAGCACCACGATTTTCATGCATGGAGAGCTGGGATCAGTCACTGCAACCACCCTTCAGGAAAAGCCCAATCACTCTAAACAGGCTCCTGCTTCTGCTGGACAGTTCACAGTCCCCCCAGTGAACCTGTGTCCTGGATCACGGCACAGATGGGCCTCAAACGTCTCCACTTTCCTCTGACACATCCTCTTTCTCCCAGCATGCGTTATAGGGACAGATAGACACAGAGGATATGTCTCTGCGAATCATCTATTCAACCTCGACAAGCCACATAAGCACAATCTCTTAGCCAGGGATGTGGTCGAGCTGAGACTCCAGCCACCTAGAGGGGTTGTGTGCTCAGGAACTGCAAAGGACCAAGCTAGACAGACACGTGCGCACAGACCAGGGCCAGGCACTCACCTCCCCCCCAAGGTGTGCTACCAAGGCTAGTGTCAGTCACGGGGACCTCAGCGGCTCAACTATAACATTCTACGCCTGTTGCCAGCCTCAGGAGATGGCCAGGCTGATTTTAGAGCTGTTCTTTGCAAAAGAAAGCCAGCTTGCTTTTGTGCACTGAGTTTGTAAATATGTTGTAAATTTGGGCAGCTAGCTATGATTTCCAGAATTACATTTTCCTTTTACTAGTTCTTATAAAACTGGATGGTAGAAAATGTCACTATGATACTGATAAAGATGCTGGTTACTGACAAAAGAGGGGAACCTAATTAAGAGGGGACACGAGAGTCCAGCACACACAGGACACGGGAGTGAGCCACACTCATGTACACATAGATACGAATAATTCTGTAGCCAGACAAGCTCCTTTCCAAGAAAGCACCAGCCGTCGGTAACTCACGGGCATGCCCTGGAATCCTGGGTCTCCCTTGGGCCCTGACACACCAGGGGCTCCTGGCCAGCCGGATTGTCCTTTTTCACCTTTCAGTCCATCCAGCCCAGGGAGCCCTGGGGGGCCCATAGGTCCCGGAAGCCCTAAGGGGAGAGACAAGAGTCACACGTTTGGGCTGGAGGGTGATGCTCTGTGCAAGTGTCACGGCTGCCACCAGCCGCCGCTGAGAAAGAGACCAGGCAAGTCCTGGAAGGCAGGAAAGATGTTCACACAAATGCCAGCACCGTCCCGTCAGAATGCTGGGGTCAGGGGTGCCCAGGGCACCACCCCTGGAGTCCTGGCCTGGGCGGGGTGTACCAGACAGTCATGCCAGCAAGACAGATGGCAGGAAGCACACACGGCCGGATCTCTCCTCTAACTTCCTTTCCTGCGTCTCCCTAACTGCTTAAATTCCTTGACAGAAAGGACAAGTGGAAATCGTTTACCCGATAGAGGCCAAAACACAGATTCAAGCAGTGATACATACTGTTAGCTTCTAGGTAAAAAGTCCAACTGAGAATTTAATTCCCTTATTTCCTGTACGCTGATTTCCTCAAGGGACCCTTACCTGGCAGGCCAGGCTGGCCCTGGGGTCCTCGGTCTCCTTTGGGCCCCTCCACAGGGTGTCCTGGAGCTCCAGGCAGTCCCGGCTGTCCTTGTGGCCCCGGAGGACCCATGAATCCTTGTTCTCCTTTGGGTCCAGGAATCCCCGGGGTCCCGGCTAATCCTGGGAAACCCACACTACCCTTTGATCCTAAACAAGAAAAGCAGTTTGAGACAGTGGGTTTCAGACAGGGGCTCAGCGCACTGACAGGCAGCCAGGGGTTGGGGTCTCCTTGTCCTCCAGAACCCTCAGAGGGGCTTCCAGAAGGGCCCAGGGACAACTGGAGCAGATGCCCTGCTCACACACACTGGGCTCCCACCACAGTCCAGCAGCAGATGCTGAGAGCCCACCCATCACTCTTCACACTCTAGAAGAAGTGGTGTGTGGCTACGGCACTGGAACACGTGTCTAGCAACTGCATCGCTGAAGCTAAGGGCTTGTTCCATCCACAGGTGAGTGGACACTGTGTTATATCCACACCAGGGCTCAGGTTAACAGTAAGAGGGATGAACCATCAGTACACTGGCAAAACGGAGGGGCTCCAACGCAAGTGTGGCGGGATTCCGAGGCCACACGGCAGACTTTTGGGGTGATAAGTGTGCCCACCACCTTGAATGCGGGGCTATCCTTGTGGGTGCACACTCAGGGAAAGCTTATCACACTGTATGCTTTAAATACGTGTGTTATCTTGTCTGTCAAGGACACGTCAATAGAGCTGTTTTTGAAAATAAGAGCTTGTGGAAAAACCTCCATGTTTAGCCTTAAACATATTACCCAAGATGTACCAATAAAAATAATGAAATGCTGGGGTTATTTCAAGGTTATTAAAAAAATGTAGAAAGAGGATGACACGGGGTCAAGTCGTGCTCGGTCACAGAGCTTCCCCTTGTGCCTTGTGAAGGCAGTGAATCGGAATACAAGGTGCGGAGTGCAGTTTTCCCGGGACAGAAGGATGTGTCCACTGGACTGGACAGGACTAGACAGCTAGGTAAGGAAAGGGTGGGCAGGGAACAGGCATGTCCCAGCTCCCGTCCTGGAGGCGCCAGGGGACCCCTGATTAGGAGCCTCTGCAGAGGGAATTGCGTGGCTGGGGAGGGGAGGTGCCTGGCATGCACCATCCCACCCTGGGAGAGCCGCTGTGTTCCGAGCAGGACTAAAGGCCACACAGGGAAGGCTCTGGGCTGGCCTCAGGAGAGCCTGGGCCGGGGGTGCAGAGTCACCACGTGCCCTGCTTCATCTGAGCTGACGTCAGGCCTGCTGGGCCCTCTCCCACTCCTCAGCCATGACCCCAGATCACTCAGGACCCCACAGCCTTGTCCCAAGTGTGCGTGCCCTCCACAGCTGTGGCCACCTGCAGCCTCTCTTCCAGCAGGGCGTGTGGCTCTGCTCTCTCACACCTCCAGCCTCTGCCTTTTCTTTCTCATTGAATGCTGAGGTCTCTGAGGAAGGAGCCTGTGCCACGACCCTCCCCACCTCTCAAGGGTGCTCAGCAGTGAGCTCCGCAGGGCTGCTGGGGGCGTCTGAGCATGGCCCGTGTGACACCCTATCCTGCCTTTAGGTAAATATGGCTCGTTTTAGAAAGTAACAATTTTGATATTCTGATTACATTCTAAGTCCCAAAATGATTGGGGTTTTCCACTCCACTGGATCTTATAAAACTAGCCCAAATAAAAGAATTTCTGATGTGAGTTCAGGGCACACTCTTTCGACCACCACAGAGACGGAGTGCCCAGGCGTCTCTGGTGGGACACCCCTCTGGACTCCAAATCTATCCTGCACGTCACTGCTGCCTCGCTAAGGGGATGGGTGATGCCTGCAGAGCACAGACCGGAGTGTGGCAGTGGCCAGCGGAAAGGGACAGCACCCTGGGCAGGGGTTACCTTTGTCTCCTTTGGTGCCTGGAAATCCCGGGAATCCTTTTCCTGGCAGACCTGTGAGGCAAGGGCAAAAAGCCATGTTTCTATTAAACAACCAGTGGCAGCAACTCTGAGCTAACACCAAACACCTACCATGCACATGGACATTAGTTAATAGCATCTTGGGGAGAAAACGAAATTCCTCAGTCGTTGTTAGATGAGATGAGCTTCCCTGGAAATCCATAACTTGGTACCTCTCCCTAAGCCCCCTTCAGCTCAGAACCTCTCGGGCACTTAGCAGGAAGGGCCTGTGGGGTGAGTGCTCCCTCCTGCGGGCTGTCTAGGGACACCCAGGTCCCTCCTCACACCACCGCCCGGCTGATCACTATTCTTATAGCAGGTGAGGGCTAGGGAGCAGGGTGTACCTGGTTCACCCTTCTCTCCTGCCGACCCTGGGATTCCGTCACTGCCGGGCTCCCCTTTCTGGCCAGCTGGACCAGTGGAGCCAGGCTGCCCAGGAAGACCTGGAAGAGAAAGGCCACATCAGCCATGTGCAGAGCCTCCCCCACACCCTCCACATAAAAATGGTCATCCTTTATGTGAGCTGTTCCCTCCTGGCATCACTGAGGTCAGTACTAAAATCCCTTCTCCAAGGACCCTCTGTGCTGTCAGCATGACCCCTGAACCCTCAGCCAGGAAGGTTGGTGAGAAGGGAGAGCAGACACCTCCCAGCCACAATAGCCAGAGACAGTTTGGAGACCTGGCCCTGGTTCCTAACCGGTGACAAGACCTCAAAAAGGCCCCGCAAGTCCCCCAGACTTAATCTGTCCATCTGCTGATTGGAGAGGCAGAGAAGTGGCCTCCAGTCAGCCCTTCTGCAGCGTCCTGGGGCCTGAGTCCCCTCTACATAGGCCACTGCCTGGGTCTCTGGAGTCCCCGTCCCTGGCAGCTCCTGTCCACCTGCCCAGCAGGGCCTCTACCTGCTTCTCCTTTGATGCCAGGAATGCCGTCCAGTCCCGGGAGACCTTTGTCTCCCTTTTCTCCAGGCAGCCCAGGGTTTCCTAAAGAAAAAGCAATACACCAGCTCACCTGTAAGTTGGGAGTCTGTCCTCTCTGAGCCCCATGTTTAGGAGAAGGCCTCGGCCCACTTACCTGGATAACCGATGCTCCCCGGAGACCCCTTGGAGCCCGGAGACCCTGGCATCCCCGGGATCCCAATGCTTCCCTTTTCTCCCTTCTCTCCGGGGCTTCCTGGGAAACCTACCAGCCCCTGGTCTCCCTGTGAGTAAAGATCAAGTGTGTTAATTTCACATCTGTCTCTGGATGTTTTGGGGCAATGAATATTGCTCTGCAGATTCCACCACCCACTTCTCACCAAAGAACCCAAGTCCACCTCTGAAATCAGAGGAAACACTTCACACAAAGCTGCCAATGGTCTTGTTTCCACTCGCCATCCCTCTCACCTACCATCCCCTCTGCTTCCTCCCAGGGTAGCTGCCCCACCCTGGCCTCCTACTCAGTCTTTAGTTCTCCCTTGGGGGGCATGAGTAGTGAGTGGGAGGGGGAGGAGAGGCAGTTTCTAATACGCTGGGGGCAGCTCGGCACCCGATCTCAGTGGTTAGGGCGACGGCCACATACATCGGGGCTGGAGGATTCGAACCCAGCCCAGGCCTGCTAAACAACATGACAACTGCAACAACAACAACAAAAAATAGCCGGGCATTGTGGCAGACACCTTTAGTCCCAGCTACTTGAGAGTCTGAGGCAAGAGAATCACTTAAGCCCAAGAGCTTGAGGTTGCTGTGAGCCGTGACGCCATAGCACTCTACCAAGGGCAATAAAGGAAGATTCTTATCTCAAAAAAAGAAAAAACAATATTCTGGGGGTGTCAGTGTAGCCTATGACTCCCTGGATGTGCAGAGACAACAGCTGAGCATTCCTCGGGAAACGTTTCCACCAAGAGGGGTGGAGGGCACATTTCAAAGAAGGGTGCTGGTTACCTTGGGCCCAGGCAGCCCAGGAATGCCGATGCCAGGTGGGCCTGCCTGCCCTTTCTCTCCTTTGGAGCCTTTCTCTCCAGGTAGTCCAGGGAGCCCCTGCTGGCCTGGGATGCCAGGCACACCTTTTTCTCCAGGCGTTCCTGCAAGTACACACCACGACTAGAACGAGGGACTAGCCAGCGCTCGTATTAAAAATGACAGAGCACCTTGACAAGAACAAGGTGACAGAACTTGGGTGTCTTCATTTATCAACCTAAACACCAGCCAGATGTCAGCCACCCCGGTCACAACAGGGCCACCCTCGGAAAACTCCTCCCGTCCTCTAAGGACCAGCCTTTTACCAGGAGAGGAGAAGCACGTGAACTTCTTAGAAGACCCCCTTGGCAGTGTACGGAATGGCCCTTCAGTTCTCTACCCACTCTCACTAACCCAGGGCCCGGGGCAGCTGCACAGGGGACACGCCCTTGGCTCGTGATGTGTGTCACGAGCCACGTTACTTGGTTTACATTTCAGGTGACAGCAGCACCTGTAGAAACTTAGGAGGGGACAGGGGACAGACTTCCTGTCCTGACTTTCCCCTTTCTGGTCAAGTTCTGAGAAGTGTCACCACCAGACCTTCCCTCATACAGTTGCTGTCACTGTGGTGGACCCGATTGGCGAAGCACTAAAGCCGACTGGGCAGAGGGGTCCGGAAGATTCTTCTGAACTAGGACAAAGGGCTCCAGAGGCAGGAGCTTCTCTAGCTGACAGACCCGGACGGAGAGCCAGATGCCTAGGACACACTGGCCAAGTGGGCAGCCACCTGGACGCTGTCAGAAGTTGTTGTGCCCGGCCCATGTTTTGTTTTATTAAACAGCCACCCGCCTGTCTGTATGCAGGAGTAAGCACGTCCATGCTTGTCAAAGACACAGCTTCCCAGGTCGCGGGCATCCCAGAGAGGCGGGAATCATCTGCAGACACACCCCGAGTTCCCTACGCGCGCACGTAAGTAGACGCTTCTGGATGTGCGTTACCTGGCAGGCCCATTCCACCAACAGACCCTTTGGGTCCAGGAAGTCCAGGAGCACCTGGGGTTCCACTTATGCCTGGGTCGCCCTTAGGTCCTACAATAAGACAGAGAACCATCCAGCAGGCTGCCACCTGCAGGGACGGGTGCTGTGAGACGCTGGGCACTTGCTCCTGCCGTGCCGGGAACCCAAGTGCCACTGCGTACCTGGATGTCCGGGTTGCCCCACCTGCCCGTCCTTTCCGGGCACTCCTGGGGTACCAGGGTCTCCTCGAGATCCTTTTTCACCAACTGGTCCAATTTGTCCTAGATATCACAGAAAAAAGCAGCGATGACCCACATCTGGCCACAGGAACTTGGGTGGGTTTGTGTCACTCACGGAGAACCAGCTCTGCCTCTCCAGCTTGCCTTTCTCTCCTTGGTCGCCCTTCTGCCCCTTCATGCTGCCCATGTCCACCTTGTCCATAGACCCAGGCTTGCCGGGAAGACCGACGTCCCCCTTGTCACCTTTGAAGCCAGGGTCTCCCCTGGGTCCCGAGGAACCTGGGAAGCCGGTGTCCCCTGCAGAGGAGAGAGAAGGCAGCAGTGAGGCTGGGCACGCAGCTGAGCACTTGTGCTGGCTGGGAGAGTGGCTGATGAGAAAGTAGACAGAGCCAGTGACTCGCCCCAAAATGGTACTAAATGCTGAGCATCTGAATTATGCAAAAAATCTGAAACCAAAAACGAACAATCAAGCCATTTTCTAAATTTCATCAGTTGCTAGGAATGCTAATGTATTAAAACTTGGCTTACTGGTTTAGATGATTTGCATTTTTTTACCTCCCTAAAGATCTTTATCACCCCTGTTCATTTTCCCTTCAGCCTCTACACAATAACAGAACGAATTTTCCTGTTCTACTGCATAGATGACTTTTTCTTTTTTGAGATGGGGTCTTGCTTTGTCACCCTGGGTAGAGTGCCATTCTGTCAGCCTAGCGCGCAGCAACCTCAAACTCCTAGACTCAAGTGATCCTCCTGCCTCAGCCTCCCCAGTAGCAGGGACTACAGGCCCCACCACAATGCCCAGCTAGGTTTTCTATTTTTAGTAGAGATGAGGTCTCACTCTTGTTGAGACCAGTCTCAAATTCCTGAGCTCAACAAGTGACTCCTTTTTTACCTTGCACTCAAAGTCAAATTTCTCTTTGAGAAAATTATCATGAACCAATTTCACATGCTAAGAAAAGAAATGAAAATTAGGAATTGTAAAGCCATCCCATTTGTTAATTTGATCCTAAGGACTGGCCCTGTGCCCTGGCACAACTGAAGGGTCCACCATTTCTCAGACAGCATCTTAGCTGCGCCCAGAAGGGAAGCCTCCCCTTCCTTCCCAGTCCACAGGGCACTGTGCACCTCGGATGCCCACTGGACAGGGGGTGCACCTCTCCCAGCCCCCACTTGGTCTTCTTTTATAACCTCTCAAAATGTAACATGATTTAGACAATTTGAGAATTTCCCAAGGGGCGCCCAGAGAGACACAGATTCTCACCTTTTTCACCCGGTAATCCTGGAGAACCCAGTAGTCCTGGAGAGCCTGGCTGCCCGGGGGTCCCCATGACGCCCATCTCTCCCTTAGAACCTGTGGCCAGAGGAGAGGACCACAAAAAAGAATGAGGCACAGCCTGTGTCCTCATCATCGAACAAGCCAGAAGTTTGAAAACCATTTACCTGGAAACCCAGGGATTCCAGGAGTCCCCTGTTGTCCAGGGAGGCCAGGGAGCCCCGACTGTCCTGTTAAGCCGGGAAGTCCTTGGGCACCTTTATCTCCCTTAAGGCCTGGCATGTCCAGTCCGGGAAACCCAGGGAAACCCTTCTCTCCTTTTATTCCAGGAGGGCCTGAGGTTGGGTGAAATGCAAATAATTTTCAGCAGAATTTTACAACTCATTTTTCCTGTACCATTTTTCACTGATTGTTTTACCCTATCCTCCTATCACCACCTGAGATTATTACTGTTAAAGTCAATGGTAGCTTCTAGACACTCTTAGCTTAAATTGTCTATAACTTATTAAGCCTCCCATGGAAAGATAATTTAAAAACGTCATTTTGAATGTAATTTTAGAAGTTACTGAATATACAACAACGAGAATATCTGTTTGGCACATAAACCAACCCCAGTGGGAGGAAAGCACAGAAATCTGTGACTATATTTAAGCAAAAAAGCAAACCTAATTTTACAAACTAGAATTTACTTTTCTTCCCTTTAATTTCACAAATCATGCAAATCTCCCCTCATGCAGACTCCTGCGACACCTCCCACACCGTCGTGAGCATGCTTTCGAGGAGGGATAATTCTAGAAGAATGTCACTTCACCTGATGCCCCAGGGGGTCCCTGTCCTCCAGGGGGCCCCCTAACTCCAGGGGGGCCCACTCCTGGAGCTCCTGGAGATCCTGCAGGGCCCGGCAGTCCCGGAGGTCCCTGGTCACCTGGAGGGGAAAAACTGGGTGTCAGTTGCAGAAACAGTAGCAGACGTGACCCACTCACACAACAGGAACCGTGAGCTCCAGCCTAGGGTTTTCACCATTCATTCAACAAACATGCTCTGAACAAACCTAGCAGGCACTGTGGAAATGCACCTGCCAGAAATAAACACAGACAGCCTTGAAGAGTCTAGATCGATAGACTCTGTAAGGAGTTACCTCTGATCCCCTGAAGCCCAGGGGGCCCGACTGCTCCGTGTTCTCCGGGAACGCCTGGTGCCCCGATGTTGCCCTTCTCTCCAGGTGTGCCCGGAATGCCGGGAAGCCCTGGCAAGCCTTTGAGTCCTGGGAGACCAATTCCAGGCTCCCCCTGAAAATCCCCAAAGCACAGAGAAGCAAATTGACCAAAAAAGTTAATATAGTCATCCCTCCAAGGCTCATACCTCCTTCTGTTGACCTAATTTTCATAGGGTTGGACATGGACCACACATACATATCAGTACGGTCCGCCCAGTTCCTTCTAGTGACCACCTCCATATATTGACCAATCCATTACAGCCCCTTGCAGAGGTTCCACTGTGTTTTTAATCAAGCCAATGGCGTAAGTGGAGACTAAACAGATACTGCCAATGCATTTAGTAGATACAACACTTTTTAAAAGCTGGCAAACACTCCTCACACCTGTTATTTCTTTTCGATCTCATCACATGCGCTAAAGGTGGGTAATTTTTATTGTTTCATTTCACAGCGGAGGAAAACGAAGCCTTCCTCCAGGGCCCTTGACCTAAGCTTGTCCCCTCAGCTCTGCTGCTTGTGCCTGTGATGAAGGCTGACCCCACTTAACTGACAAGACACCAACTAGGACCTGTGAGCTTCCTAAGAGGTGGAAAGTTCCGTAGTGTTTGTATACATGAAAGTTTCTGACTGAACTCATAAAACCACCCCACGAATCCAGGGCGCCCACAAACACAGAGACTGGGGATAAAGGAAGGGCTTTATGGAGCAACGGCACACTTGGGCAGTCTCAGTTCAGTGACCAAACTGGTGTCGTCAGAAGCACAAGTAGGTGGACATGACATCACAGTCTCCACTCTGCAGATGCCACTCCCAGGTTAGGGTGAATGGACACTGGGGGTATCGGTAACTCCTCTACATGTCCCAGTAGAAAATTTGCAAAGGAAGGAAACACATCCAAAGGATTCTTGGGAAAACACAGTATTCTAAATCACACATCAACTCCTGACTCCAGTTCTATCTGGCATTCACTAATTCCTGAGTCTCGTGTGCTTAAGGTGATCCATGTACCGCCAGATGGATAAATTTTCACATCAAATGTAGATTATAAAGGGTAGTTGGTGCGTGTTCATGAAGACAGACTTCCAGAGCAGAGGAGGCACTGTGATGCCAGACCTTTCTCTGGAAGAAGCTCCCGGGACCAGAGGCACATGTCCTCTCCTGATGGAGAGGGAGCCACCCACTGGCTTCTGTCCTTGGCAAGTTCATCTATTGTCCTGGGCCCTTTCTCCCCTTTAGCAGCAACCCCTTCCAGCAATTTCACTTCCATTCCTTATAACCAGATCAGGAAAGGATGGGGCAGGGAAGCTGCAGCCTCAAGGCAAGAATCCAGACTGCACAGAACTGAAATCTGGACCAGTGACAAGGCCACACTCGAGGATCCAGCAGGCTCCACCCCACTCATTTAATGGCCACTCACACTTGCAGAGCAGAATTTCAAGTATAGGCAAGTTGGCAGAAGAATATTTGGGGGCAAAGAGACCCGTAAAGTCACACTAATCCAGTGTCCTCAAGCTGGGGCTCCTTCGCCCCCAGGTGACATCTCCCATCATCTGGAGTATTTTCAGTTGCCATAAGGAAGGGTGGGCTGCTCTCTTGATGTGTCATGGAGCAAAGCTCCTATCAGGCACAGTTGACCCCACAGAAGGGAGTTTTGCACCCAAAATGCCCACGTGCCAAGGATGAGGACCCTGCACTCTGAAAAGCGCCCCCAACCCAGCTGGCTGTGGTTTCTTTATGACAGAGGTTTCCGAGAGCTTTCCTCTGTCGCTCCCTGTGGGAAACGTATTTTACGATGAGATGTAGCACACTTATATGTGCCAGGACAGCTCATCACATTTCCTGAGACTGAAACAAATGTCTGCCCGAAACACTCACTGCTATGCACCATGCACGCTAGGACTTTCTATTCTGTGCCTCTACACTGGAACACAAAGCATGCCGGTCAGCATATCTGTGAGATTAACAGCCCACATCTAATGTGTCCAATTAATAAAAAGGACGAGGGGAGACAGCAATCCAGGGAATGTCTGCACCCACCTTCTGGCCCTGCAAACCCGGATTGCCTGGTAAGCCATTAAATCCTGGGCGACCTGGGCTCCCAGGAGGTCCCACATCTCCAGGTAAGCCATCAACACCTGTTTGGAAGAGTCAAAACAATGGTCCCAGTTATAACACCACTCCCCACGCGCCCCGCCCTCATTGGAGACGGTCAGCAAAGAAGCCCTTTGAGAGTGGCTCTGAGTGTCCAGGAGAACCCACCCCCCTCTTCTCTCTCAGGACTATTCCCTCCCGCCCTTCTGTTCTGCTCTCGCCAAGCTTTTCTTTCCTGCCCTGCTCCCCAGTAGAAATGATGTTGGCATTTGCAGGCTGAGAAGGGCACTCTGGTCTCTCCATGCAGGGTGTGGCCCCAGGGGCCATAGCATCACTGTCCCCTCATGAAAAATGCAGGCTCCACAGATCTGCTAAGTCCTCCATTTCAACAAGATCACAGGTGATCTGTGGACATGGTCAAGTTTGAGGAACACTTCAGACCACTGGCTCTCAACTGGGCTGCACCCACACTGGGGTCACCTAGGACATCTGACAACTGTCTGGCCCTGCCCCCAGAGCCTCTGATGGGCTTTGATTCATTTACTTTTAGAGATGGGGCTCACTATGTTGCCCCAGGCTGGCCTTGAACTTCTGGGCTCAATAAATCCTCCCACCTCAGTCTCTGAGCAGCTGAAAGCACAGGTATGAGCCACTGGGCCCCAACCTGACCAGCTTTTTAGCAGATACCCACGTGGTGCTGATGGGCAGCAAAGTTGGCAACTGTCGGTTTAGACCTTCTACATGTGACGCTCAGGTCTCCCCCACATTTGGCGACTCAGAAGCTAGCAGAGGCAAGGCCTGACTCACACGTGCTGAGGACAGCAGAGACGGCGTCTGGCGGGGGAATACCTAGCCCCCCACCCACACCGTGTCACCAAGCAACTCATGTGGTAGGAGCCACAGGCTTGGCAAGGAAGCCCTCCATGACAGAAGTGGCAGGACACTCCCGTGGGATGTGGTGGGTCCCTGGGCATCGGTCTCTCTTGAGCACAGAGGGTCTGCTGCCCCTAAGCCAGGCAGAAGCGGCCTCATGTGTGTGGGCATCACCTTGCTCTTGAAGGAAGAGCTGCTGTCCCCAGTTCTCCAAGTACAACTCTACACTAGAGTGTGACGTAAAGCTCTAGACACAGGCCTGGGAGTCTGGGGACTTGTAGACAAAGGCTTGTTGTATGAGGACAAACTTCCTTACAGGACTCGCCTCTGTGTGTGCTCACAGCACCTTCTTCTCAGCCCTTCTCAGAGCCAAGGTCAGTCATGATTAAGTCTCTTAACCTGGGTCCACCCGAAAAACAAGAAGACCTGAGCAATGGGCAGAGAGAGAGGCAAAGCTGCCCTTTTTACTTCCTTGTTTGCAGAGAGAAATGACGGTCCTGAAAGGCCAATGCCCAGTGGGGACCCCAGCCGAGGTCTTTCCCCAGGAACACAGCCCTGACCCTCTGACTCCCACACCCAACCTGGCCTACCCGGCAGGCTGTTCGTCTTCATGTTTGATGAGAGCAGACCCCTTCCCCTTCAAGGGTGGCCTTTACACAGTGTGCCACCGTGCCAGGCAGTCCCCAGTCTGAGCACCCCATTCTTCCCAACTATACCCCTCCTCAAGGCACATGTCACATTAAGTGACTGAAATCCCTGTGCTCGAAACTGAGAAACTGCGTGGACGCTTTTAAAAGTCCCAGTCACCGACAAGGCAGGGTCACCCACTCATGTGCTATTTTTATTATATGCTACCTCCTCTGTCCCCACTGACTGCTGGGTTGTTTTTATTACATGTCAGCCTCCTCTCTGTCCCCACGGCTCCATGGAAGGATGCAAGGGGCGGGGCTTACGCTACAGGTTTACCTTTGGGGCCAGGGGGCCCTGGAAATCCGATGCCCGGCTGACCTACAGAGCCCTTCTCTCCTGGGAGGCCTGGCCTTCCTGGGGATCCAGGAAAGCCTCGGTCACCTGTTATGAGAAAGACCAAGGGTCAGCATGAGAAAAACGCGAGGAAGCTCCTACTATGCCCAGACCAGCTGGAATTCTCACAGTACCTTGAGGCCCTTGGAATCCTGGAGACCCCGGGAGTCCTTCTGCCCCAGGAGGCCCCGGTAGGGGAACGACTTTTCCTGCTTCACCCTTAGGACCTGGGGAGGAAGAGCAAAGACCTCAGCCTGCAGCTGCTGTGTGTGCCCAGAGAACCCACTACCTACACGTCCCATTTCTTCCTTCTGCTTTTCTAGAATCTTCCAGAGAGCCAATCTTCTCCCCAAAATATGTGCCCCAAATGATTGAGATGTTTGTTTGACACAGAATTCCTTAAGCGTCAGCATCAGAGTCATGAAAAGCCTGAAAAATCTGCAATACAAAGCAGGAGGCCTTGGGTGGTGTCTCAATGAGCCGGTCAGACAGGAGGCATGCCTGGGACCCTTGTTCTCTCTGGATTTATCCCTCAAAGGCTAAGTTGCTCTGAGGCTGACCAAAATCATCTTCACTTGGCAGTAAGTCACCCAAATAACATGAGATCCGTTACCAGCGACAGCGCAGCTGACTGTGCTCCCAGCAGCAGCTCAGGGAACCACCCCGCTATGGGGGGACAGCCACGGGGTGTCAGGCCTGGGAGAGCCACTGGGGTGCAGGCCTGAGAGAGCCACTGGGGGGTCAGACCCGGGAGAGCCACTGGGGGGTTCAGGCCTGAGAGAGCCACTGGGGGGGGTCAGGCCTAGGAGAGCACCACGGCGGGTCAGGCTTTAGCTGTTAAGACAGGACCATGGGTCACCTCCATGTGCCCCGAGTCTCCACAAGCCCTAAGGGAATTGCAGAGAGTGGGGCCTCCCAGAGCCTCAGCACACTCTTCATCTACAGACCGTGGAAAACCCACTGAGCAGGCCTAAAAACAGCTGCCACCGGCCTCTCCCTGGGAACAGGCTTTGACGGCCACCGAAGCCACACGCAGCTCTGGCAGATCAGAGGTTGGCTTTCCAGTCTCAAAGCCGACTGGGCCTGGGGCAAAGACCCTACATTCCATGGACTCGGTCAGCCCTGCCTCCAGTCCTCCTGCAGGCCCCTGCTGCCCTCGCGCTGTGAGGACATGTCTGTGCGTGTCCTATTTGGTTTTTCTTATGGTAGTTTCTGGCCAAAAAGAAAGTCTAACGCCTTTCTACAGCCCTGAGGACCTCCAGATGCCATGCATATTGGTCAGGTATGTGGGGAGTGTCAAACGTCCCAAAGTGTCCCTTGCCCAGCGTCACCCTTCTGTGACAGGGTCAGACAGGAGGCATGCCTGGGACCCTTGCTAGACAAAGGGCAATTGTCAGTAGGGTCATAACAGTGCAACATACTCCGTGACTAAACCCAGCTCAGAATGAGGGGAGCAGCGATGCCTGGGAACACCGTACTTGCACCTCCACTAAAGACCGGCTGATACTTCCTATGCTGGAGGCTCACAGACTTACACTTTGTCTTAATAAGGAAACAACAGTTCCACAGGGGGATAGGAACGGGCCCCAGCAGAGCCACAGTGTCGAGGTGTGATGTTATCGCCCAGAGCCTTTCTTGTTGGGTGTTCTGCCTACCAGCTAACTGAGTTACTATGTTTTTCAAAGTTTACACATCTTTAATCACCCTAAATCCTTTCATTCACTTTTACAGCTTTTTAAAAATGTCCTAGGAATGCACCTCACTCCCTCCTCCCCACACCAGCCATTCTCACCTCAGGATTTTCTGGAGAACTGGGGTGTCTACTGAGAATCACAATCTAGTAGTCAACTACCGAGCACCTGCTGTGTGCAAGGACCAGGGCTACAGCATTTTCTGCTCAGGCCCTGATAATAGGGGAGTCGCTGGGAAACCTCAGGGCACAGGGCGGGAGGGCAGGGACCAAGCCTGTCTGTTTGCCATCTCTTGTCAGTGTTCAGCATCGTGTTGGCACACAAACCACTCGAAAAAGCAGCCAGCAGCTGACTGTAACCAACACGAAATTAAAAGCCATCGTGACACAGCTTCTGTGTGTCAGTGAGGAGGCAGAGGTCACCTTGCCTGGGACACACAGAAGCCAAGATGGGCAGCTCAACCAGGAAAAACAGAAAGACTGAGAGGAAGAAACAGCCTTGATCTGATGTCACTTCTGTGCAAAGGCTGCCTTTGGCTGGCACATGCTGCCTGCTTATTTATAAGGAAAGTCGTCCACAAATTCGAGCGGTTTGGGTGCAGGGCCTGCACATTACTCGGCCCATCTGGAGGTGAGGAGCCTGTGGCCTTCTGATTTTAAGACTGCTATTGTTTAAGTACCAAAGAAGGTAAGAAAAGCTTCGTCTTCCTCTGCTGCACCCCTTGTAATACAAGGATTTGTTCTGTAAAACTTGAAATCAGTCAAAAAGACGGCCATATCTGACCTTAAGGCTGCAGGTTCCCCCACCCCCACATGGCATCTGCTTCCTGGGAGAACAGAGGCAGAGTGCGCACCCCGGCCTGTTTGCACCCCAGATCCTCCCACCCCTGGAGCCGCCCCTTGAGATGCTCAGGCCTTACCTGGCAGGCCTGGGGACCCAGGGCTCCCAGGAAAGCCCGCTTGTCCTTTGTCACCAATGGGGCCAATAGGACCAAACCCTGGAGGCCCCGGTGGGCCGATGTCACCACGACTGCCGGGAAATCCCACTCCTCCTGGGGGGCCACGTTCTCCTTTCAATCCTATGGAACCCTGACGGGAAAAAAGGGAGAAGGTTATCAGCAGACACCTGGTGGCACCCCTGTCCCTGTCACATTCTTCTGCCATTATAGTAAATGAATCCCAGAGCTTAACCGCTCACCTGAGCAACCCTCCCGGGAAGGTCACCTCAGTTAATAAATGACACCAGCATTCTTTCCCATCAGCTGGGCAAACATTCTCCCTCCCTCAACCTACTCAGGGAGATACGCAAGATAGTAAGAGGTTTCTATCCGGAATCTTCTTTTACATAATAACAGGAACACCCCTAAGCTTAGATTTCACCTCCTGTGCAAGGTGAAAAGATACGAACACGTGTCTGTGTTGTGTCCCGGCCCCTTGTCATGTGTGCACCTGCACGCCATCCACACCCAGGTTTATTACCCGAGTTGCTCCGTGAACCATGAACCAAGGTCATGGTGTCCATCCCCATCCAAATAAAAATACATAGTTTATTCCTTGCATACTCAACATTTGTAAATTCAAGTTCAAAGTCTGGAAATGAACATACCGGGGAGCCTTTGGGGCCGGGAAGACCTGCATGGCCGTCTCTTCCGGGAGACCCGGCTCTCCCTGGCATGCCGGGCTGGCCTGGAAAACCGGGGTCTCCTTTGTCCCCTTTGAGCCGCATGTCAAAATAAATCTCTCCAGGCTCTCCTTTGGCTCCAGGCTGGCCCATCAGCCCTGGCGTACCTGGTGGGCCCTGCAGGAACAAAGTGTCATGGTACCATAGGACAGCCACCCAACGCACCGCTGACAGCAGCGCAGGCAACAAGGCCGCCTTCTTGAAAATGGTCACATCATCAGATCTCACCATTCCTTTTCTAGGAACAAGCCAGTAAGTCTGTGACAAAGCCCTGATCAGCTACGTTTCTTACATTTTTCTGAAAACCCTCATCTTTATTAAACATTCCAAACAGAAGCGAGGGCAGGCCAGGGGGTGCTGGCATGGCCTTGGGCATTCAGCTCTCAGAGCGGCCTCAGGTGACTCTTTCTTTCCCTGACCACTGTTATAGTCACGGATCAGGCCAGCAGCTGACAGGAGGTGCTGATGGTGGCATGCGGAGATGGCTTCAGAGTTCAGGTGGCAGTGGGAGCACAGGAGGGTGAGGACAGCCACAGTTCCGCAAGTCTGGCCATCACTGACCCAGGGCAGCTTTCTTTTTATGCTCAGACCCCAAATTTCAGAAGAGAAAGAATTTCCAGGGCACCAGCGAGAGAAGACAGTGGGAAGGGAGCACAGGCCGCTCTAAGAGCAGCTATTTGGGAGCCAGAAGAGCTGAATGGACCCTCCCCAGAGACACAGGCTGGGCTGTGTTTCAGTTCCTGGAAAGTGAAATCGGCCAGGCATGCTCACGCCCACCAGAATTTCTCCTGCAGCATCCTGAGAGCGGGGATCACAGAGAAAACAGAAAGGGTTTCGAATCCCTGCTTCCATGTCCCGTTCTCTAGGGCCTGGGAAAGGCATCTTCAGACTCCCTGCTGACCGGACAGAATCTAAACTCTGTCAACTCCTTTCTTTGATCTGAATTCCTTTTCATAAACTCCTCCCAAAGGCTCTTAGATACATGTGAATCACATGGGCGCACAAGTAATGCAGACGTGTCAAGGAAGGAGCGGACCTCAAGGAGAACCCAGCATTCGTACAATCGTTAGATTCTAAAGGCAGCTACCATGCATTTGGTGCCCGCTACCCTGTCTGTACACGTCATCTCTGATCTATATTACGCCTGCAAGGAAGCCAAACCCAGAACTCAGCAGAGGGATAAGTGGACGCTCCACAAGTCAGAGGTGCTGGGGCTGGGTACCACGTCTGCATTTCTGCTGCAAAGCCTGTGCTTTACG
This sequence comes from Perodicticus potto, assembly GCA_963574655.1. Lineage (NCBI taxonomy): Eukaryota > Metazoa > Chordata > Mammalia > Primates > Lorisidae > Perodicticus > Perodicticus potto. Next base: position 20,991 of record CAUYRH010021989.1, read on the forward strand.
GCCACACTCACTGGTGCTAATTGGACTTTGGTATTATCTAATAAACCCTGCCCACGATAGCAGCAGAGGGGCGGAGCTTGGGAAAGTTCTGTGCCCTGCTCTAAGTCAGACGAGGGGCAGGTTTGGGTCTAACCAACATGGGACTGACTTATTCTCATGCCCACATTGCTTTCTTTGAGCTGAAAGATTGCAGGCTGGGGTGGGGGGCTGATGCCCTCCCTAAGCTGACGATGATACACTGACTCCCGGAAACACAGCAAACACCAGCCAGCAGGCTTCTAGCGACTCTGCACTGCTCAATATTAGTTAGAAATTTAAATGAGATAACTTAGAATCCAGTCCTTTGGTCTTACTAATCACATTTCAAGGGCTTAATAGCCATCTCGGGCCAGTGGCTGCCAGATGGAGCATTACGGGAGAATGTTCTCCTGCACGGCCACAGCTGGCCTGAGCTGGCCTGCGCTAGAATGTCCCTTAACCCGAGACACTACACATGGTCCACTCAGGAAAGGTGGAAGACAGAAGAATGGCAACAGATTATTTCCACAAGCCACCTGCCAGAGATTTTAGCAGAGAGTTAGAGAATTCAGTACTTGGTTGAAAGGCGCTGTGGTTATTTTAAAGGATTTATCTTGAGTTGATGTTGGCGCCGCAGCATCCTTAACGCTCCTCCAGCACCCCTCCTGTCTGCACAGTTCACCATCTAGTGAGTGTGCAGTCCTCATTCTAGAAACTTCCCCACTTCGTGACAACGTGTTTGTAGATCTCTCTCTCCACTTGCACCTCAGGGCTTTGAGGGCAGGGCCAAAGTTTCTATCTTTCTACCCTTGATGTCTGTAACCAAGAAGACCCTGGAGGACGTGTCTGCTGAACCGGCAATAGTCACCAATAAAAACACGTCCTGTGAGAAATTATAAACTGAAAGCACCCGTTATTCTGTGGTGATTATTCATGGCCTAAAAACATAAAGCTTTCCAATACTACAGTCTTCGGGGGAGAAAGCATAAGCCTTTATTTTGCCATCATTCCACTGATGGGAGAAATCTAGATTTTTTTAAAACAGTGACCCAAGAACATTTCACGTGGTTTTGTCACCACAGAACTTCTTGGCCCTAAATGGTTCAAAGGTGTTTTGATTCACATCCCTTAAGATAAATGCTGAGGAAGCAAACACTGCCTTGAAAGTGTAGCCTGGACGGTGTTAAGTGGAGAAGGTCGCGGCTGTACCGTCGGCTTCTCAGTGGGAAGCCAGGGAGGGCGGGTTTCCCCTACTCCTCCCAGCAACCCCGAACCTCGAAACTGGCTCAGACTGACTTAGGTTTCTCACCTTCCTCGGAGCCAGCCTTATGCAATGTCATCCTTTCCCAAAACCAAAAACACTCAGCTTTCAAAAGAAGCCACAGAAACGCTGTCTCAGTCACCACTTGTTAACTTCAGCCGGCTCCCCAGTGGGCTCTGTGGGCTCTCAGGCGTGTCTTTCAGCCTCCAGCCAATTCAAAACCAGAGAGCCTCATTTATGAGCTGGTTAAATCATGGAATTACGACATAGCTTCAAATAAAAGAACAATGGCGACCTTTTCATTCAATTATTTACCCTTAACCCCAGGTCTGGAGCCTTTGCCCACCCCACGGGAATGGAGGCAGAGAGAGCAGGCTTTGGCTGCATGTCTTACTTTTCCTTACCGTGACTTCTCCTCGGGGTCCTACTCACTCTCTCATTTCCCCCCCTTTCCCATTTTTATTAGATTTAAGGTGTGGGGGTGGGCGTCCGGATTGAGTTCCAGCCAGATTGGGGCAGGAAGTCCACCAGGAAAGGCAGGGAGATAAAGGCAGTGGCCAGAGGTCACTTAAAAGCCTCTTTTCTGCTTCCTCAAAGTCTTTGATCCCAGCTACAGTCAGCGCTTCCCAGTTATTTGAACTCCTAATTTATTTAGAAAGATTTTAAACAATTGCAACTTGCAGCCCAGCTCCCCAGACACCAGAGAAGCTCTGGAAAGCAGAATCCCAGATATAACTTCAAAAGGAGAAAACTCCTGCTGAATTCCAGTGGCTTCATTCCTGTTTCCACTCCTCCTACCCTGGCCCTCCTTCGTGGACGCTTCCAGCACTATCTTTAAAAGTGTAAAAAATCGGGAAGACTCACAACTTGGGTCTTCCCCTTTACCAGAAGCTCTGGTGCTTTTTACTCCTTTCTGTCTAATAAAATCCTATCTTATAATAAAAAAAAAAATCTAAAAAGTTGAAGAACTACATCAGAAAAGGATCATGCTAATGATTTGACTTTCACTTTCTGACAAAAAGAAAAAAGAAGAAAAGATAATGAAAGGGATCGTGAGAGCTTACAAAAAAGCTTAGAAGAACAAAGAGACAAAATCTCACGAGGAATCGTGTGCCACAGACCAGACAGCTTCACACACAGACCCACCACGTGTGGCAAAATAGTGTCGGTCAATTGTTAATACTGTTTTTCTTCTCTTCTATTTAATGGCTTCTTTTAAAACAAACTAGGAAAGCTAAGAAGCTGGTATTTTTTTTAACTGAAAAGTTTCACGTCAGTGTGTTTGAGATTTAAAATGAAAGATCTTATGCGATGGACCTGGTGATGGGAATTTTCAAAATACCTATCTGTAAGAAGAATGAAAATATATTTCACATCCCTGGAAGGAAATGGGTCAGTTTTTCTTGATTTGTCTGTAGAAACCGTTTACAGTGAACCTACTTGCTAACAGGTTTTGTATGACCTGGTGCAATGCTACCCAGCAGCAGTAATGCAGAGAGACAGCTCGCCTCTGCATAGAGGTGACTCTTGTGACAACGTTTGTTTCAAGAAATCCCTGAGGCCCTGTGGAAGGACACTCCTTCCTCCAGCTACACCTGAGCACAGGTGAGCGACCATGTTCTCACTCTGCCAGAAGAATGGTGGCTGGGCCTCAGGTTCTGGGTTTAACAGCCTTGCCTGTTCTTAGAGGACAAGGGTCACACGTGGTCATCCTAGGCTGCTCGACACAGTTAAGCCTGACCAGCTCCTAAAGAAGATGGGTGCTGTATTTGCAAGTACAAAAATGTACAACTCTCTTGATTTGGGTTTTGTGTGTATGGCAACCTCTGCTGTGCACATGAACTCAGGCGGAGCTACTTACAGGCAGTCCTCCAAGACCATCCCTGCCAGGTGAACCTCTGTCGCCCTTGGCCCCTGGCTGTCCCGGGAAACCTTTCGTAAGAGACAGGGAAAAACAGCAGCACAGCATTGATGAGACACTTCTTCAAAACCCTTTTTATTCTTTCAAGATTCAAGAGCACAAAAGCCTCCATGTAAAGTGAACGAATATTTGAAAACTAGTAATGAGTGATGGGCTGAGGGCCCTGAGACCCACCTGCTGCCTCCCCCCCACCAGCACCACTTTAAAGAAAAACTGAAAGTCTGATAACTTCTTTTGAGATAACTGAGTTTGTTATCTCAGTTAGCTGCTGCTATCTACCCTTCTGTTAGGAAATCTTTACCATCCTCAAATTCAGAGGCCACCTGGATAATTTAGAACAATGTGGACAAATCCTGGAAGTATGGCTTGAAATTCTTCTTATTATGTTCGAGTTGTGTACAGAAGTTAGGCCCGGGTGGCGTAAGCTCTGTCTCCCTCTGGAGGTGCTGATACACTGAAGACAATTCGGACCTGGCCCTTTCACATTTGGGGTCTTACCTATTTCTCCTGGGGGTCCCTGTGCCCCAGGGGGACCACGGAGTCCTGTTGTGTCGCAGATGAGGCAACTGTCTCCTTTCTGACCTGAAGACGGAGACATAGGGGTGCTTGTACGTGGGCGGAGGGCTCCCTTCAGGGTGCTGAGGGACAGCAGGGGACAGGCCTGACCTCAGGAGTTTTCTACTCAAACGCGCCTTCCCAGGGCTCTTCCGGACCACGCCCCCTCTGCTAACGGGTGGGAACTGCCATCACATGCGTGTGCCCCCCAGTCAATGAAGGAGCCTGTGCCTTCAGCACTACTGCATGTGACTACTGGGGCCTAGTTTAACAATTCCTGTCCTTCTGCCTCACTAGAGGCGGTCCCGAAACTCAGCCTGAACATAGTTGACCACTGTCATTTTGCCTCTAATTCTAAAGCTTCCTGCTCTTTTCTCTTCGATGCCGCAGCTTTTACTGAGCCGTATGTAGAGCACGTGGACTTTACTGCTTGATGGACAGTCAACGTGAATAAGAAGCCAGGAAGGCAGGAACAAGCATCCCAACACCAGGACAGAAGGAGGAGGGACGGCAGCGCCGAACGGTGTCTTAGACCATAAAACGTCCGGGTTCCGGGCACAAACTGGGCACAGCAGAAAGCAAAACGTGCCCGTGGAGAAGCCCACGGCAGGGAACGTACAGCACGTCCCTGGGCGAGTCACGCCTCCGGCCCGGCAGCACCCCCACCCCATCAGAAGTGAAACAGGGCCAGTCCAGGAGGTCATGTCCCCAAAGCGTGGATGAAGGAGCCCATGGGTGGGACAGCCACGATGCAGCTCAGCTGAGAACCCGCTGAGTGCTGGACACCTGGGGCTCGGTGGTCTCTCTGCTCTCGAGACTCGAGGTGGGTGGGGACACAGGGTGACCTGGCAGGCTGACAGCGCCAGAGCAGCAGTGTGAAGACAAGGGAAGAGAGCCTCTGCTCCCAGGACTCGAGGGGATGACACGATTTCAGAGGCTACTGAGTCCGTCACAGAAAACACTACATGCTGGTCAGTCACTGGAGACCAAATGGCAATGGCCGCCGGTCAGTCACTGCGTGAAGATTCTGAGAGCACTGTGGGGCTGTCAAAATTCTGAGCTTTTAGCCAAAGCTGCTTTTTCTGTTCGGCATTTGTGTTTAAAGGTTGAAACTCTTTATAATCCAAAGCCAGAGATGGCACATGACGAGGTTGATTTGGGGGGTGGGTTCCTCTTGCCCTCCTCCAGATTATTGACAGACACACAAATATTGCAATATCTATTGTTCCATCCAGTCTGAGACAGGACGGTTGATGTGGTGATAATACACCTGTCCCCAGAATGGCTGAAGACATCAGTATAGATTCTGGGTTGGTGTTACAGCAAATACTTGAAAACAGTGAAAATGAAATGGAGAACCAAGGGCAAAGTTGGTTAATCCCTCAACAGCACGTTTGCTCACACTGCTCACACAGTGACGCTTGACGGGAGAGTGAGTGCCCACGTGCAGATCTGGGACTGGCTCTGACTGAAGGGTGGGCAATCTTTGACAATGGAGCTCTCGGCGTCTGGAAGGAAAAGCTGCAGCAACAAGCCAGGCTCAGAGTTTAACCTGCTGGTCACATCCACACTGGCAAGAATGAGTTCACAGTGCAGGGAAGGGGAAGGAGCAGCAGCTGGGGCTTCCAGGGCTCACTGTCCACCCTTCCCTCCCGGACCATCAGGACAGTCTCACCTGAGCTGTAGGAGGACACCCATCTAGGGAAGGGAGCTCCAGGGACAGGTAGATACACCTAAGCCCACCTAACCTGACTCCAGAGCCACCAAGTGTGTGGGGAAAACAGCCCTGTGCATGAACACGGTCACCAATTAAAATAAACAACTCTTACCTTTCTCTCCAACTTCACCTGACAAGCCCGGCTGCCCTGGAGTTCCAGGGGGACCCTGGTCACCTGGAGGTCCAGGCTGACACTCCACAATCCCATCTGAAATTGAGTTTGAAAAGTTATAGGATCATAGCTAGATATTTTCACCCTCTCTTAATTCAATCGGTATTATTAAAAATACATATATTTTAGGCTATTTGATAAGTATTAGAAATACAACTTCAGTTTGCTTCCCAATAATCAATCCAAGGAGAATAACTTGCAAAGCGCCATCAGCACAGGCCCCACGTCATCCCCCCATCCCAGTGGTGTCGGCCAGCGCATCTGTCTCGAATGTTAGAGCGTCTTTCAGTTCACTGGCCAGTGTCTGTCTCGAATGTTGGAGCGTCTTTCAGTTCACTGGCCAGGTCGGTCCCACACAGGGCTGCACTTTCACCTTGTGAGACATCCTCTGTACTCTACAGACTAAGAAACCTGGGGCTCAAAAAAGTTGCCATGTATCCATGGCCACACATCTGTTAAGTCAAAGCGGAGGGCGATGAGAACAATTCCATCCCTTTTTTCCTAAGCAAACGTACAATGAAGTGATCATTATTTCAGAGATGCAGACTCTCCGGGAGGAAATGCCTCACTGTTTGTTCACATTCAATTCCGAGCATCCTTTACGTAAAGAGGCATGAAAATGAATCGCAGTAATGCAAATACCATGTAACTGGGTTCTTGTAAAAAGAAATACGTATTGTTTTAGAGTTTGGATACACCCTGTGATGGAGGATTTTATATTTCCTTCCCCAGCATCTTTGAAGAACAAGACGGACTGAACAGTTTAACAAGAGCCTTTCCGGCCGGTGTTCCACCCAGGCCATAATAGCCCTAATGTGCCATTGCACCCACCCCGCCCCACCCCCGCAGGGTCTTCTCATGACAGACAGACTTAGGGGCACAGACCCCACAGCAGTCACCAGACAATAGAAGGGGTCGGGGTGGGCCCCCCTCTGCTTGGATGCATCAACCATGGGGTCAACCTTTCCAGCCCCCGACCCCCACCCCCACCCCCACCCGAGCAAAATTGTCTGCAATGAGCCAACACCTCCCTGCTTACAGCCCGTTTAGAGCTCAGCGGAAAACGTCAGGTTCAGATGCCTGAGAGTCACAGTCAGGGAGAAGCCTTCTGGCTCCGTTTTTGCTTATTTGTGCTTCTTGAGCATTTCCTGACAAGCACAGGTGAGGAAGCCTGACCTAGTGAAGGCCAGTTGTCCCGCAGCCAGGGCCGTGGACCTGCTCTTGTCCACCTGTCCTGCCAGACTCTGGGTGCCCTTTGATGTCTGTGCCATGGAAACTGTCCATCTTAGGCAAAGTGGACTCCATTTTTTGCTTCAAATAGCAGTCCCTGATTACTTAACTCTAAAGAATCCAGACTTCCCAGTCCTGTAAGCCTTGGGTGTATTAATCCCCTGACTCTGGGAACACAGGCTCATGAATGTTGAGGGGCTTATAATTACTACATTTCTTTTCCAGAACATACCTCCTGGAGGCCTGACTCATCTCAACTAGAATCCCTTCGGGTCCCTCATAAAAAAGCAATGACATATCCTCACTAAAGTCAACTTCAGATAATGTCAGATCTAAAGCAGGAACACAGTGGCATCTCCAGGAGTTCTGAGTGCGGGTGCAGAGTCTACACTGAGCCAGGCTATGGATGGTCCCTGCGGGCTCAGATGGCTTCATACTAGCCCTGACCATGGGGACCGGGACCCAGCAGCAGAAATGGGACATAGAAATCTCTGCATTGCACAGTTTATGTGCTAGGTCCTCAAATAGCAACAGCTTTAAAATATGGCTTCTTTAATGTGCACTATAAATCTGAACAAAAATATCAGGTCTAAATTATCACTTAATACTCTGTGGCTGGAAACTACTTAATTTACAATGACTACCAAAGGCAATCTGGAAAACTGGAAGGGCAGATATTACAACACGTTCAGCCAACACACCTCACTCAGTTAACAATACTGAAAAGTTCAGATTCTGGTCCTCACAACATTACAAATATCTAAGAAAATGCCCCTTTCCCGGATTTCCCCCCACTGCCTCCCTCCCCTTTCTGGCTCAGTCCCAGCCCCACACACCACCTGCTGAGTCTTATCCTCTGCACCGCTGCCTCCTACATTCCAGGAGGCTCACTGTCTCTCTGGCTCATCCCTGTCTCCCTATGAATGCACACACCAGGAGGGCAGGACGCATGGTGAGTCTGGTCAGCTTGCTCACTGCTCCTAGAAGAGGGCCTGGGTGTTGAAAGCACCCCCGTTAGATGAATCGGAGCCAGAGGCCCCCAGTATGCTCACAACCTTGTCTTAGGCACACACAGCAGAGTGGCTTTGGACATGGTATCCCCAGGACTTAAATATTTCATCTTCATTTTCAATGTCTTAAAAAATCACCAGAGAAGACGAGGAAGTCCCATAAGCTCTGTCCTTTTTCCCACCCAAATTCACCTGGACCCAGTGGTCCCATCATGGCCTTGTCTGGCGCCCTGTGACAGCTTCGTCCATATAGCAGTGTGTCTGAATTCTAGCTCGGAAACCTCCCTGGCACTGGCATTCAGAGCCCACAGATCCTCCTCTGATCAGCCACTCCCAGGGCCTGAGCCCAGATGCTCCCCACCACCCCCCAGGACCTGAGCCCGGCTGCTCCCCCAAGCACGGGTTGTTTCAGGCCCAGCCGCCCCGATGGCCTGTGTAGGAAATCCACACACGCTCCCATTGAACTGGTCAGTGTAAATCCTCTGAAAACTTCTTATATTCTGCTTTCACTCTGTGTTGGGATCACGGGACCTTCTTAACTGAGCCAAGACTTCAACTTTATGCGCTGGACTCTTCTGGAGTCTGGATGTGCTAATGCCACCCCCTCCCTCTCCTGTGTGAGTCTGGGCTTGCATCTCCAGGTGAATCAGAATGCATTTTGTTTTCAATGTGAACTACACAACTCAACTGGTTTGCATTTTAACTTTTTAGATGCCAGGAGACTTGGCTGGTTAACATATTACCTATTCCTTTAAATCAGCTTTTTTTTTTTTTTTCTATTTTAACTATTCCTTTTTGGAGCATGGTTTTCTGTGAAGATACCCAAATAGGATATGAACAATTAACATATCACGGGACACCAAGCCTTTGTACTAAGCTCCAACTCTGGGAGCTGTCACAGCACCTTGCAGGTCTGCCTGCTGTCCCCACAATTGCCCAGACAGCACATGAAACCAACCGCAGGGGACTTACTTGTGTGGCCAGGCTGCCCGGGAGGGCCGGGGAGGCCGGGAGGACCTGGGACCCCATCCCTTCCACTTGGTCCTGGCAAGGACGCTCCTGGAAACCCTTGGTCACCCTTTTCTCCTCTTTCTCCTGGGAAGCCAGGAGCACCAGGTTGCCCAGGCACGGGGAGGCCTACAACCAACACAAATGGACAGGAAGGCACGTCAAGGCATTTAACAGCAGCACAAACCAATGTTCTTACCATTGAATGCTTCCTACTAATTAACTTTAAGGAAAACAGACCCATTGGGCAGACATCAAAATCTGTGAATTTCTTTCAGTGCAAATAGTCTTCCCAGCACATGAGAGGAAAGCTGCCAAGGCCGCCTTCCATTTCTACTTGGACAATAAGGCCACAAAATGTCACTAAAGGAAAGCATGAGTGGACAGGAGGCCCAGGGCTGGCGGTGGGGTCTGAACACAGAGGACACGAGGCCGAGGGCCGGCGATGGGGTTTGCGACGCAGAGAAAAGGGCAGGAAAGCACAGTCATGGGCAAATAGGGTGGCGTGAGGTCTGAGTATGTCCAGCAGGTTCAGCCGCTGGGCTTCTAGGAGAGGACGACCTAGGCCCTGGGGATGGGAGCAGGTCCCGAGACAGCTCACTTGGGAAACCCACAAGCCTGTGTTCCAGGCAACAAGCAGCACTGGAGGGGCACAGAGGGGCCACCGCCCAGGTGGGTGGGGGGCACACCAGGGAGGGGCCCAGAGGAGCCAGGACAGAAACAGGACGGTGGTTGGAGGTGGAGACCCACAAACCCTCGGCCAGGGCAGTTTCAGTGCCTTTTATCAAAAGTCTGGGTGGTGGCCAGTGTGGTGTGGATGAGGGTTATGGAAAGTAGACACAGCGTCAGGGGACACGGCAGGTCACGTGCTGCCGAGAATGAAGGGGAGGTGACCAGAGAGACACAGGTGGTTTGCAGGGTCATCTCCAGGTCCTTCCAGAAACCGGAGAAAGTGAGCGCAGATGAAGACAGGGAGGGCCATGTGGGGGTGTGGTCTGGCCCCCAAAAGAGAAAAAGGGGCTCTGGGAGTGAACTTGGAACTGTCAGAAACTAAATAGAGGAAACGATGAAAAGAAGGATAAAAAAATTAAGAAGTAGAGGCAGTGCCCGCAGCTCAGTGGGTAGGACGCCGGCCACTTACACCAATCTGGTGGGCTCGAACCCAGCCCGGGCCTGCTAAAACAACAACAAAAATAGCCAGGTGTTGTGGTGGGCACCTGAAGTCCCAGCTACTTGGGAGGCTGAAGCAAGAGAAATGCTTAAGCCCAAGAGTTTGAGGTTGCTGTGAGCTGTGACGCCGCAGCACTCTACCGAGGGCAACAGCTTGAGACTGTCTCAAAAAAAAAAAAAAAATTAAAAACAAAGCAAAAGGCTGAAGGGCTGTGAGCACTCATTTGTGTGATGGGAGGGCACAGGCAAGTGCCTCTCAGATGGGGCCTGGGCGAACCCGCGAGCACACGCACAGCGGCACACAGGCATTAGTGCGTGTATGCAGACAGCCCCAGCCTGGGGGACACTCAGCCCACTGGGACGTGCACATGGGACACAACTCCAGGGTGATCTCACTCTGGGTGACATGGTGTGCATGGGA
>CAUYRH010021990.1:0-31570 GCA_963574655.1 Perodicticus potto
TTTGCTAGGATCTTATTAAATATTTTTGCATCAATATTCATTAGTGATATTGGTCTGTAATTTTCTTTTCTTGTTGGGTCTTTTCCTGGTTTGGGGATCAAGGTGATGTCTGCTTCATAAAATGTGTTGGGTAGTACTCCATATTTTTCAATATTTTGGAAGATGTTTAGTAATATAGGTACTAGTTCTTCTTTAAAGGTTTGGTAGAATTCTGGCGTGAAGCCATCTGGTCCAGGGCTTTTCTTTTTAGGGAGTTTTATTGTTTAAGTTTATTTTTAACAAGTGGGGAAAACGCCGTTATCAGAAAAATCATACTCACCTTATAAATGTTTCTTCTATGGCACCCTGTATATTCTGAAGGATTAGAAGAACCTTTCTGCATTTCCTGAAGGGAATAAGGAGCCCTGTGTATTTGGATCTTGGCCAGCCCCTGGAGGGGTCCTGTTTGGGGCAGTGGACATTTGCTTTTCAGTTACTTTGAAGTGAGAAGTACTCAGCATACTTCATTTTTTTTGTACCCTGGTTTTTCTGCTTCACCTAAAACTCTCTCATTATAGTGTATAAAACTATCTAATGTTCCAAGAGTGAATTTCACTTAACAAAGTATATCCTGTGACAATTCTGAGTGTACATTTGGGAAATAAAGAAAAGTAGGTACTGTGGAAAACAGATAGGGCTTTGATAGTTGCTCCAGTTAAAGGCAAACCTATCTCGACCCGTGCCTGTGGAAATCCAACTCTAGCCCATGTTACAAATGGCGTTGAGACTAGCTCTCCATGTTAGAACTGGGAGGCAATTTTAAGGCAGTCTGCCCATGGAAATAAAAATACACACTTTACCCTCCAGTCCATAGAGGAAGAACAGGGATCAGGCATCTCACCTTTCATGATGGACTGATAGCACAAATGCTAAGTGCTTTGTGAGGGGGTTAAGCACTCTAACTTCAAATAAAATGTATCCTTTCATTCAGGGAAAGTTCCACAATTTTCCAAGCAGCAATTTACTTGTAATCCCAGGAAGGATTCAACTGATGATTGAAGAAAAAAGTTAAGTAGTAAAAACAGCTATCTACATTTTGTTCTGGACTTTTCAGGGGCCCCTTTATCCAGGCCTGCGCCTCCTAGACCACCTGCTCCCCTCAATTCCTCTCTTCACTGCCTTTCAGCTCATCCCCTGTCACTGGCTTCTCACTTTGCAGTACATCACAGGCTCCCAGGTGCCTGGTGCATGAGTAACCCAAACAAGGATGGTGGCAGAAATAAAGAGCCAGCACTCAGCACATTACGGTCCTGAAGAGGGAGGTTGATGAGGAGGTGAGATAAAGGAATCCTCTGTGCATTCCAGCCTCCTTCGCCATCCCACTGCTTTCTCTGAGGTCACCAACCCTTCCAAGCTGATTCCACTCTGGAGAATCTTCTCGAACATTCTGTCTCTTATAGAATACTTTCCTGAGCATCATTCTCCTAAATCAAGCAAGAGATAGTGTGGACCTTGGCAGAATTCATCTTCATTCCTTTTTTTAAAACTTCATATTTGATACCTATGGAAGAATGTGTTTAACTTAAATGTAAGGAGTCTTACTAATAAAATAAATAGATACCCACCACCTAACTTGAGGACGGGACATTATCAACACTGTCCCATCCCCACCTCGCCTCCTACAGAGGGGCCACTACCCTGAATTATGTGGTTATCATTCTTCTGGTTTTTCAAATTTATACTTTTATCATGTAAGCATATATCCCTGAGCAATGCATTGTTTCATTTTTGGTTTTGAAATTTACAAAGGAAGCATATTGATTGTACTCAACTGCAACTTTTTTTTTTTTTGAGACAGTCTCACTATGTCTCCCTCGGTAGAGTGCCGTGGCATTACAGCTCACAGCAACCTTCAACTTCTTGGGCTTAAGCGATTATCTTGCCTCAGCCTCCCAAGTAGCTGCCACAACACCAGCTATTTTTTTTGTTGCAGTTGTCATTGTTGTTTAGCTGGCCCAGGCTGGGTTCGAACCCACCACCCTCGGTGTATGTGGCTGGCGCCCTACCCACTGAGCTACAGGAGCCGCCAAACTGCAACTATTCTTTTCAGTCTCAACATTATGTTTCTAAGGGTAATCTATATCGTGTGTAACCTGTAACTGTAGTTCACTTATTTTTGCTTCGCATAACATGCTATTATATAAATATTCCACAGTTTACTTATTCATTCTCCTGATTTGGGACATTGGGTGGGTTTTTTTCCTGGTTCTTCTCATTTCAATCAATACCATAGTGAACATTCTTGGTGGATGTCACTTTGATACATAGGTATAAGCATTCGTTAGCCCAATCGTTCTCAAGTGCAAGCGTGCATCAGAATTGCTTAGAGGTAATGCAGATTGCTGGGCACCATTCCCAGAGCTTCTGATTCAGTGGGACCAGAGCTGGGGCCAGAGATTTTGCATTCTAGCAAGTTTCCACTTTGGGAACCACTGTCCTAAGGTAAATATCTAGGAGTGGGATGGCTGAGCTGTACAGCGTGTGCCTGCTGGACATTCTAAGATAATGACCAATTGTTACCCTACATAGTTGTAACATTTTGTTTTCTCATCGACAGTATGAAAAGTTTTATTGAACCATAATTTCACCAACCTCCTTTATCTTATTCATCTCCCTTACTTGTATTCAATCTGCCTGAGACTGTGGGAGGAGAAATGATTTTTACACTGAGACAAGTATGTTTGATGTTTTATTTAAAGAAGATGGGGGGAGGGTTTCAACCTGAGAAAGCTGATAAGAAAAATAAAAATTGAAATTAAGAAGATGGAGGCATTCCATAATTTGAGTATGTTTCTTTGGGTTTAACAAGTAGAAATGGGGGGTGGGGAGGAAATAATGTAATGAAGAATAATAAAATACATGTATTTATAAAAAAAAAAAAAAAGACTAAGAGGCATATGTTGTGACAAGTGGAAATTATGTAAGAATCAGATTTCCCTGTTCATAAATAATGTTCTATTGGGAAAAAAAAAACAAGTAGAAATAATTGACTCTAACAGGTTATCCAAGGAGAATAAACAATGAACAATTCATATAACTTTAACAGAATATCTTTTACCCAAGTCAGGGAGAGCCAGATGGCCTAACCAGATAAATTCATTTCCAGTAACCAAAACAAAACTGGAGATGGTCCCTAACATGATAGTTGAAACAATCAGCAAAGTTGATTTTTGTCTTTTCTTTCTTTGGAGTGTGTTGTTATTATTTAATCAAAAGGCACTTCTCCCCCGATGGAGACTCCAGGGAGATGTGACTGAAATTTCATGATACTGTGACAGGCAAGATGATCATGGATTGATTTATCATCTGACATGACAGAAATGAGAACGACATTTAAAATAAATAAGGGGGAAGGGATTGCTATGTGCAGGAAATTGTACAGTTACTTTGCTCCTGAGATGGCAAAGGGGAGCCTGGTGGAGAGAGTGTCCACGTTCGTCAGCCAGACTTGATCTTGAATTCCAGTTCCTCTAGGGAAGCCCTAATGTGAGAACTGGCACATGTTCCTTGGTCTCGCCTGAATCTCGGTTTCTTTGTCTGTACATTTTAATCATTCCTGTCTACCTTGCAGAGATGTTGCGACTTACACGAGATAATACTTGGAAAGTGCTTGGCACGTGGTAGGGCATTCAGCCTTAACATGAAGGGAAATTCTGACACGCTATAACATGCGTGAATCTTGAGGGCATCATCCTAAGTGGAATAAGCCAGTCACAGAAGGACAAACACGGTATGATACCCCATACGTGAGGAACCCAGAGTAGTCAGATTCATTCAAACAGAAAGTAGAGGAGGGGTTGCCAGGGGCTGGGAGGAGGAGGGAATGGGGAGTTACTGTTTAATGGACATATGATTTTCATTTTTATTTTTTTATATCTTATTTTATTACTTCATTGTATTTTATTTTGGAGATTCTCAGTTTCGAGTGCCATGGCATCATAGCTCATAGCAACCTCACACTTCTGGGCTCAGTGGATTCTCTTGCCTCGGCCTCTTGAGTAGCTGGGACTATAGGTGCCCGCCACAGTAGCTAGCTATTTTTAGAGACAGGTTCTCACTCTTTTTCAGGCTGGTCTCGAACTCCTGAGCTCAAACGACCCACCTGCCTCGGCCTCCCAGAGTTCTGGGATTGCAGGCATGAGCCACCGCACCCACCCTACGATTTTCATTTTTAAAACCAAAAGAATGGTAGCTATGGCCATTTGTGCATGCCTTCACTATTTATAAAGCCCTTTCCCACGTCTAACTCTCATAACACCCTGAGAGACGCTAGTCCCATGACGCTCATTTTGTGCACCTGCATTTTCCTGCCTCACCTCTATTGCATTCTTATTTACATCTGCTTTTCTCACCATGCACCATTTTAAAGTTCGAGCAGCTGTAGGCATGAACCATAGTTCCCTAGCTCATCCACACATAAAGATGGCAGATCCCATCCTTATAGATGGGAGAACTTACTCCGTGCCAGACCCTTGACAGGCTTGTTCTCATTGAAACTTCACCAGAAAATTCCACCTCCGAGATGGATTCAATTATTGCTCTCATTTTAGACATGACAAGTCAGGCACAGGCCTCAAAAATATTGTGCTGAGTGAAAGAAGCCAGTCACAAAAGGCCACATACTGTATGATCGCGTTTATATGACATGTCCAAAATAGGCTAACTAGAGAGACAAAAAGAAAATCAGTGGTTGCCAAGGGATAGGAATTTGGGGGAACATTAGGAGTGACTGCTGCTGAGTGTGGGGTGTGCGTGATAAAAATGTTCTCTTTTGTGAATTTTTGGACATAGTTGCACACCCTAAAATTGCACACCCCTAAAAGCATATCCTAAATAAAATTGCTAAACTAAAATCCTTTTTAGTTGCACACCCTAAAAAGCATATCCTAAATAAAATTGTTCCTAATTAAATATCCTAAAAAACATTGAATTATGTACATTTAATAGGTTCCTTATATGGCATGTGAAATTTTATCTCCATAGAGCTGGTTTTAAAAATCTTATTTAGAACAAAACCAAACCAGGCACAGAGCAGTTAAGGAAATCACCCAGCATCACAGAGCTGGGATTTGAACCAGACAAGCTGAGTTCAGAGCCCACGCTTCTAGTTTCCCTCTCCTTTTTGTCTACTTGAGAAACTCCGACTGCTCCTTCAAAACTCAGGCCAACTCCACCTCTTCTGCAAGGCTTCCCTGATTTCTAGGCAGCCACCATGGGCCCTCTTCTGGCCTTACTAAAGTCCTAAAAACAACTCCACTTTCCCCAGTGCACTGAGAGCTAAGTACCCATTTGCTTTCTCAGTGTAACTACATGTGTATCTAGAGAAGAGAGATTGGGTCCTTTCCATTATATATTCCCAGGGTCTACCTCATGTCTGGCACCGATAATATGTGGCAAGTCCTGACAACGTGGCTGAACTGATAGGGTGCAGGCCAGGCCTCTCCACAAAGCATCCTTTGGCACAAGCATCAAAGATTTCTGAGGGAGATTGCCTCGTGTGGAATATTTATGTACAGAGCTAGGTTTGGTGAGCATGACTGATGAGCTCTCCACGCTAATGAGGCCACGGTGGCCAGTCTAATCTCTACAGGTCACAGAACAGTGCTTTCTTTTCTGTGGTTGCAGACTGAACCCCTCGCCCCAGGCAGACATCTTGTAAGCCTGCACTGTTGATAAGACAGGAGATTGGGTCAGAATGTGTATGATTGGGGAAAACACATAATTGCCTCTAGAAAAATATCTGCACGTTCCTGTCCAAGTGGTAGAAATAAACATCATTTCCTTGTACACAGAGGTGGCACTTCTTAACTCTTCTTTCTTTCTCTTAATGCTTGAATGTCCATCTTTCTTCCCATGATAGTGAATGGGATATAGCGTTAGAAGATTAGTCAGAACCCAACTCGAATTGGATATAGGCAGGAATTTCAAGAAAAATTAATTCTCCATAAGAAAGACTCAAAGTTTACGAAGTGCTGATGATTGCAGACCCTCATACACTCACACAAAGACTGAAAGGAAATGCAGCCGGGTGTCAGCAACAACGGCAGCTCACAGTATTTAGTACCTATCACGTGCTTGGTACTTCACATTATAATCTCTTGTAATCACTTAGTCCTTATACTTACTGTAACACTGTTTAGCTCCCATTTTATTGACGGGGAAACTGAACTGCAGAGAGATGGGTTCAGTTCCTTTTCTGAACAGCAGGATTATGGGTAGTTTTCTGCATTTTCTGAATTGTCTACAATGAAGATATGTTATTATGAATAACACGTATGAAATGTTATTATAAATAAATGTTATTCAAAACAAACCATCAGAGTCAGGGACCGCTGATAAGAAAACACTTTCCTGAATGATGAGGTTACCCTGAATTGGGAATCATGGAACTCAAGATAACCTACTAATCACAGACATGAGGTCTGAGTTTTTGCACTGCCTCTGAGGCTCACTAATGTCATCTTGTTTACTGTCAGTTGTCATCTGTAGAGACCTTACATTGCATGTTGTTAAATCTCAGAGAAGGGAGCCTCCTGGTTCTTACTGGGGATTCACACCTCCACACTGCTGACCTAGGCCTTCTAATAAAAACACCCATCTCTGCTGAATCTTACAACTGGGACTCATTTGAAAAGAAAACAAAGATAAGGATAAAGAGGGTTTCATGAAAGAAAATTCTTCACGTCCTTGATGACTTCTTGGCAAAAGAAAGAGAGGAAGTGTGCTGTCGCCACCTTCTCCTGGGCCGCCCCAGGGCCCGGCTGGCCTGTCATGGCATAAGGTCAACATTTATCTCACTGACAGCCAAGGGAAGGGAAGTCCTAAGGTTCACCAACATCTCAAACTGTTTCGGGGCTGATAAAGGATGCTACAAAAGTGATTTTTCAGATTTTCAAAACATAAAGACGTTGAGGTCCCATTGTTTTCCATCTGATGGCCGCTGCCCAGTGTCAGGTCTTAAGAAGAACTTCGCCATCTTCCTTGCCGAGTGGCGGATGCTTTTCCCAGACTCATGCCTGGGCATCAGAGAGAAGACAGCCTGTGATGGAATCGGCAGGATGTGGCTCCCACACCTTGGTTGGGCATGACAAGGGTCTGGCCTTGTGGGCTCGCTTTTCACCTTTAGGCCATGCTGGAGATCTCTTTAAGAAAAGGAAACGCTGTTGTTCCACGTTTAAGTTTTCATTTGTGGTTGAGTGTAGGGACCTGGCACTGTTCGTGGAGTGCTAAAGAACTTTCTCAAAGAGGCTGAATTGATTTATCAGAAGAGTCCACCTGCACTGTGACAGCCAAGGATGCTGTGAAACTGCTTTCTTCCCCCACAGAGATGAGAACATGCATCCCGCTCTCATCACTCCCGGGACACGAAGGGAACTTGCTCCACGGGTTCTAGGAGCATCAGGACACACCTTGAGCCAGCTGCTGCCCTCACACGACATCTGCGGGACATGCACACCGGGCTTGAGGAGTACCAGCGGGACAACTTTGCACTAAACAGACCCAAGATGGTGTCCAGAAATAAAAAGATATTACGCAACAGGAAGGTTGGCTGAGGGTTGTGAAAGTGACCAGAAGGTGAGTGAGGGCAGATGGGACAAGCAGAAGGCTGAAAGTCAGGGAAGTTCGTACACACTAGGTCTCCGACCCGCCGTGTCTGCATTTCCTGCAAAATGAAGCCGATGGAGTAGCCGATGGGCCCTGATCTACTTGGTGGGTCTCCTGTGTCCCATCATGGTTGCTTCTAAGTGGGCACAGGCAGTTGGGAGCAGGGAATGTAGAGATGCTCTTGGCAAGTATCCCGAGCCCAGGTGAGAAGGCAGACTCCTTTAATAAGGACCGCAGAGAAGGCACAGCAGGACCCTCACTCTTAGGGCAGGGAACTAATTAATTGGGAGGTGGGCAGGGGGGATTTTAAAAAATATATTAAATCAGGAGCAGTGGCTCCCACCTGTAATTCTAGCACTCTGGGAGACTGAGGCAGGTGGATCGCCTGAGCTCAGGAGTGAGACCAGCCTGAGCAAATCAAGACTCTGTCTCTACCAAAAATAGAAAAACTAGCTGGGCATTGTGGTGGGTGCCTGTAGTCCCAGCTACTGGGGAGGCTAAGGCAAGAGGATCACTTGAGCCCAACAGTTTGAAGTTGCTGTAAGCTTTGACTCCATGGCACTCTACCTGGGGCAACTAAGACTGTGTCTCAAAAAAAAAAAAAAAAAAGGACTTAGCAAAGCCTGAAGTAAGGTTTCACTGAAAATAAAATAGTCAATACCAGGTATAGTTTGAGGGGGTTGTTTTTATTTTTGTTTTTGAGACGGGAGAGTCTCACTTTGTGAGTGCCACGCCATCATGGCACCTCACAGCAACCTCAATCAAACTCTTGGGCTCAAGCGATTCTCTTGCCACAGCCTCCCAAGTAGCTGCGACTATAAGCACCACCACAGCACTTGGCTATTTTTAGAGACAGGATCTTGCTCTAGCTCAGGCTGATCTCAAATTCATGAGCTTATGCGATCTGTCCAGCTCAGCCTCCCAAGTGCTGGGATTACATGAGTGAGCCACCATGCCTGGCCAGGGATAGTCATTATAATAAAGACAGCACACAACCTTGGGTAGTATAATGGCTCCTTCCTTGGCTGTTTCTCCAGCTAAATGTTGCCATTTTTGAGAACAGGGGTCTCTCATCTCAATCCTCAGTGTCTGGTTGGAAAAGATGTTAAATGAAGCTCTGGAGGGAACCTGGAGACAGAGGGAAGAAGGTCCTGGAGTCCCCCCACCCCTCACACCAGGCTGAACTGAGGGGGACCCACAGAAATGGCAGCTGGGCCATGGAAAGGCCACCCTTCCAAGTCTCCAGGCAACTTCCATTAGCGTCTTCGTGTGTGTTTCTCTGGCTGAAACAGACAACAAGGAAAAGAGAAGTGAAAGAACAAAGCAACGGTCCCTGAATCAAAACAGGCAGGGAAGGGATTACCAAGGCCACAGAGGAGTTCAGTGAGTTGTTCTGATTAGTAATTCTTCCTTTTGAGTTTGTACTCTTTTTTTTTTTTTTTTGCAGTTTTTGGCCAGGGCTGGGTTTGAACCCACTACCTCCGGCATATGGGGCCGGCGTCCTACTCCTTTCAGCCACAGGCGCTGCCCAAGTTCGTGCTCTTTTTAAAAGAGCCAAAGTAAACACAGAGAGAAGGAGTAAACCTCCCGCTTTAGGGCCTTTCCTCGAAGTGGGGGCTGCTGGCTGCTGCCCGCATTTACATTTCCCGCTGGTAACCCAGTGCACGGTGAACTTGGCAGCCTTCTTCAGCTCTTCTGCCTCATGGCCCGTGCTCCTATTCTTGTTGAAAAGTGACACATTGGGAACAAGTGAAAGAAAACTATTAGTTGTAAAGTTATTTCTAAAAATGGAGGAAATCAATGAGTTGTAAAAATGTGAACAATATAATTGACTCCCAGCTGCGCGTTTATCACATCAGGACTGCAAATGTGAGAACTCATTTTCCCACTCAGTGGTTTGACAAAATGGTAATGAGTCGCTTATACACACGATTGTGTGTTGAAAAAGCCAGTAGCTTCTTAGAATTAGAGACTGATTTCACTGTTAGCCTGGCAAGTGGTTTCACTTTTAGTGTGAAGACAGGATGGGTTCTGCCTCTGAGGAGGTGCTGTCATCCCTGGTGGAATGGGAGTCATTCCAGGGAGTTATTCAGCCCTTCGGCAGTATCTCTTCCTCTGACCTGAGTCATTTGGGGTCATTTTCCTGCTTAGCAGCACCCATACCAGCCAGTAAAATGTGGGGTACAAGAACCTGAAATTTAAAGCAATTCATTTGACTTTTTACTTCTTCTTATTCCATGCTATTCTTTTCCAAAATGGAAATGGCTTTATTATTATTTTCTGCTTGTAAAGTGATAATGTGTGACTCATTGTAAAAAAAAAAAAAAAAAAAAGGTAAACAATTCAGAAATATATCAAGTGCATAGTTCCATTGCAAATCCTGCTCCCCTAAAATAAGTGCTATTAAGAGTTTTCTGTCTATCCATCCATGTTTTTCTATGCATAAGGAAAATTCATTGTGACTTTTATCTTCTCGTGGGATCATATATCTATGGAATTCTGTTACTTGGTGTGCTCACATCATATGGGTGATAAAATGTGACAATGTGTTTTATGTGTTTAGCCTAACACCTGACACATAGTTAGGGTTCAGGAAGTCGTGAGATTTAGGGGGTGACTTTGCCTTTCATATTTCCATTCCCTTTTTACCATGGATAATTGAGAATAGGTATAAAATGTCAGAGAATAGAGACTTGAAGGAAGCTAAAAATCCATCCTGTGAGGCTTGATATGATATCGCTGAGATCTCAAAGATTTCATCCATGTACAGCTGTGCGGTGCGTGCACTGTGCAAGGCTCCAGCTGAGGGCTAAAACCCAGCCTGCACATTCTCCACACCCTGCACCCCTGGGGCGTTTTATTCGCAGATGGGAGTCTCTTTCTGATTTCCTACAGCAGCTAGTGGCATTTCTTTGACAGCTAGTAAAAAGTTGCTTCTGGGGCTAAATTTCTGTTATATGCCCCCAGAAGAAGGAGCAAGGCTAGAAAGAAACATATCCAGTCAGGCAGTGTCTAGAAGGCAATAGTGGGGCTTCAAGGAAGTTGGCAAGGTTCAGCCAGGCATAAAGGGTTGAGTTCCATTAATCAGGTACAGTGTGGCTCAGAGGATTCTGGAGGGATTAAAAACACATGGGACCATACCAGGCACGGTGGCTCACTCTGGGAGGCTGACGTGGGAGGATCACAGAGCTCATAAATCTGACATCAGCCTGAGCAAGAGCAAGACCCCTTCTCTACTAAATATAGAAAAAATTACCCAGGCCTGGTAGCACATGCCTATAGTCTGAGCTTCTTGGGAGAAGAGGATCGCTTGAGCCCAGGAGTTTGAGGCTGCAGTGAGCTGTGATAATGCCACTGCACTCTACCCGGGGTGACAGGGTGAGACTCTGTCTCAAAAAAAAAAAAAAAAAAAAGAGCCAACTAATAGAAACAAGCACAAGAGACCAATGTGGCTCAGGCCAGTACTTGGCTTAGCAGAGAGCAAGACAAGGTCCATCCTTTCATGGAACTTTCATTCTGTGATAACAAATACACAGATCCACGAAGAGGTAATTTGAGATAGGGGCAAGTGCTGTCAAAAACAAACAAAAACAGACAGGGGTGATAGCATGCAAGGGCCCGGGGAGGTCATACTGAAGCTGAGACCTGAGGTCAGCAGTGTGAATGAGGATGTGGGGAAGAGATCCAGACAGAGGCAACAGCGGATCTAAAGGCTGCATGACCGGCCCTTGGAGCAAGTGAGCCAGGGGAGGTTGTGATGAAATGAGGTTGGAGATGAGGCAAGATTCATAGCGGGCAAGGCCCAGAAGCCCTGGTGGAGGAACTGAAGCTCTTTCCTTTCGTGCAATGGAGTGTTATTAAAGGAATTTAAGTAAGGGGGGCAATAAGATCCAATTTATATATATATATATATATATATATATTTTTTTTTTTTTGTAGAGACAGAGTCTCACTTTATCGCCCTCAGTAGAGTGTCATGGCATCTAGACAGCTCACAGCAACCTCCAACTCCTGGGTTTAGGCCTAGGCCTCCCGAGTAGCTGGGACTACAGGTGCACGCCACAACACCAGGCTATTTTTTTGTTGCAGTTTGGCCAGGGCCAGCCACCCTCAGTATATGGGGCCAGTGCCCCACTGACTGAGCCACAGGCGCCACCCCCAATTTACATTTGTAAATGATCACTCTCATAATGAAAAAGTAGTTTAACAATTTACTCTTATTCTGGGAGAAAACAGTGTTTTAGGTGCACAAGAGAAGAAGCAAGGGCCAGGCGCGGTGGCTAAGGCCTGTAATCCTAACACTTTGGGAGGTTGAGGGGGAGAATCTCCTAAGGCCATGCTTTAAGGCTGGATAATATAACCAGAGCTCTTTGTTTTTGCCTAGGCCACATAGCCAGACCCTGTCTCTGCAAAAAATAGAAAAATTAGTTGGGCACCGTGGTGTAGTGCCTGTAGTGCCACTACTTGGGAGGCTGAGGCAGGAGGATCATTTGAGCCCAGGAGTTTGAGGTTGCAGGGAACTATGCCAGGCTGAGCGACAGAGCAACACCCCGACAGTGGGGTGGCCACACAGATGGGAAGAAGTCAGATTTGAGATGTCAGGGAGCAGGACCCCAGCCTCAGGGGAACTAGGAAAGCTATCATGAAAGAGTAGAGAAATGAGGGTTTAAGACAGGCCCCCTGAGTTTGGGGTACGAGGCTATAGGGTAGTTATAAGGCCCCCTGAGTTTGGGGTACCAGGCTAAAGGGTAGTTATAAGAGCAAACAGAATACTCACCCAAGAGCCTCTGAGCCATCACGTTGGGCTGCTTAAATTCAAGAGTTAGATTCTCCCAGACTCAACCCAGATTCTCTGGTCTCACCTGCAGAGTCAAAGACTTAACAGATTTGTTCATTGCTTCCAGTTCTTGAAGCTCCACCACTCATTAAAAACATTCTGCTTTTTGAGGGCCCATTGAGAAGCAATGAACTTAACCATTTTAACATCCTATAGCACAAAGCAGTGATTTAGATGCTGGAAAGAAGGAGACAAGGAATGGTGCTGTGGACTGTTAAGCATTGGTGGAAGGCCAGGCACTGGGTCATCACCTTTTCTGTACCGGCTCTTCTCTCTGAAGAGATAAATCTGGTACTAAGACTGGACAAGCATGGAAATAAATTGAAACTCAATTCATTGTAATGTTGTTCCCTTGAAAAATCCCACAGGACTCCCGATGTACCTTCCAATTATCTGAGGAAGATTAATCCTGCCCAGTAGAACTTGAGGGCTAAGGGTTGGGATGGGAACTGAGGATAAAGGTGCCAGTGACTTCTGTAGGTTTTAACTTTCGTGATGAGAAACAAATCAGCAAAGGTCATTCTCTTCCTAGGGCAGTGGATTTTCTTATGATTATTCCTCTGACTTCTTTGGGCAGAGTTTAGACATTTCCTGAGGGAAATAAGTAAGTAAATAATGGCAACTTGAAGACAGCATGGAAGGCCCCCCAAAGCTCTCAGCCGCCCATCTCTCACATCAGGCATGTCATTTCCCAGCCGACAATGAATGAGAGGGAGGGCATCACTCAGCCTCCCGCCACCTCCTCCCCTAGATGGGGCTTCTCCTACACATCATAACTTCTCCAGGTCAAAACCAAGAGACCAAGAGAGCTGGACTCTGCTAGCAGCCCCTGGGGTTGTCCCTCTCCATCCTTATCTCTTCCCCAGGAAGTGTCTGTAAGGTTGACCACATTTCTACGTGTGTTTCCCAATGTAAACACAGGCAAAGAAGTGGCATCATGCTTCTAGGTGTGAGAATATAACCGGGGCTATTTGTTTTAGACCATAGCTTTTGAAAATAATTGACAAACAATAATCTGCATGCATTTCAGGCACATAATTTGACAAGTACATGAACGCATGCAAGTGTGTGCATCCTTGAAACCATCTACGCAGTTTATTTATTTATTTATTTATTGTAGAGACAGAGTCTGACTTTATCGCCCTCAGTAGAGTGCTGTGGCGTCACAGCTCACAGCAACCTCCAACTCCTGGGCTTAGGCGATTCACTTGCCTCAGGCTCCCGAGTGGCTGGGACTACAGGCGCCCGCCACAACGCCCGGCTATTTTTTGTTGCAGTTCGGCCGGGGCAGGGTTTGAACCCGCCACCTTCAGTATATGGGGCTGTCGCCCTACTCACTGAGCTACAGGCACCGCCCTATGCAGTCTAGATAAGGAACGTATCCATCATTCCACAGTATCCTGATGTCGTTTTGTAATTCATCCCTCCCTTCCCCGCCCCTAGGTAACTACTGATCATGTTCTCTATCAATCACTATGAATTCCTTTGCATTTCCAGAATTGTATATAATTGGAAGTGTATAATGGTGTGTTATTTTTTTGATCGGCTTCTTTCGCTGAGCATAATCACTTTGAGATGTATCTATTTTCTCGCATATTATCAATAATTTGTTCTTTTTTATTGGCTGTCCTTTTTTTTTGAGATGGGGGTCTCCTTCTATTTCCTAGGCTAGAGTGCGGTGGCCTCATTGTAGCTCAACCTAAGGTCAAACTTCTGGGCTCAAGTGATCCTCCCGCCTCAGTCTCCCAAGGAACTGGGAATACAGGTTGGCACCACTAAGCCTGCCTAATATTTTCTATTTTTGGTAGAGACAGGGGTCTTACTCTTGCTCAAGCTGCTTTCAAACTCGTGACTGCAAGTGATCCTCCCACTCCAGCCTCCAGAAGTGCTAAGATTACAGGCAAGAGCCACCACACCCAATCCAGCTTTCCAAACTTTAAGCATCATTTGTTAAGAAGATTCTTCATTCCTGATTGAATCGCCTTCGTTTACCCTCTACACTCCTAGGTTCTCAAGCTGACCCTGCAAATTAGTCTGAGGAAAGACAGATTAACAAGAGAAAACAAACGAAATGTATCATCAGTTTACCTTTGGGAGTGTGCAGTGATGAGTAACTGTAAGGGCTAATTAGAATTTGGGCTTGCATAGTACTTTAACAAAAGAACAATACATTTTTAAAGAGGCAAGACAAAAGGAAAAGGATTTTGAGTTTCTAGCAGGGCAAACTGTGGGAAGGTAGATAGATGAGGTATCTAAAGGAAGGTAAGGGCTAGTTAATAAGGTTTCTCATGCAATCTCTGGGCTGCTAAGGCTCTAGAATTGTCTTTCATGATTAGCTTCTGCCCTTCCTGGTAGAGAGGGAAAGGGGACACTTTTACAAATTTATGCCCTGCCTTTAGACAGATAGAGAGAGGGAAGACAGCTTTTCTTAGATCTGCTTCTTCCCAATTTCTTCCAGCTCAGAATAATCCTTATGCCAAAGTAGCATATTTGGAGGTGGCATATTCTGCTACCCTTTAACCTGTTTGCAAAAAACCAGTTGCCCATGTACGTTTAGGTTTATTTCTATTGAGTTCCAGTGATCTATATGGCTATCTTTATACAAATGCAATATTATCTACATTACTGTAGCCATCAAATAAGTCTTGAAATCAGGTAGTGTTAAGTCTTGTTAACAGAAGGACTTTAGGCAAATTAAATTTAGCAGATTCAGATTGGGAATTGGGCAGCTCCTACCTAGAACCAAGATAGGTTCAATGAGGCCCCGGGCTACAATGAGGCTGGATAACATTTATAGACAGAAAAAGGGAAGGGACTACAGAAAACAGAAGTGAAGTACAGAGAAAGAAAACTGGATTGGTTCCAGCTTGACGTTTGCCTTGTTTGAACGTGTTTAGAACAGTTGGCTGCCTGCAGTTGACTGAAGCTCAGCTGAAACTCAGCCATTTGTTACAAAGGCGAATTCCTGTTAGCTTTTCAGTTTGTTTATATACTAAGTTACGTTGCAGTTCCTTATATAGGACTCATACAGAAGCCCAAATTTAGTTTAACAGTCCCTAACGTTGTTCTTTTTCAAAATTGCTTTGGCAGGGGGTTCCAGATTTCTTTGCATTTCTATGTAATGTTTTTTTTTCTCTCCCCCCACCTACCCAGAGGGAATCTCACTCTGTCACCCAGGCTAGAGTGCAGTGGCATCCTAACAGCTCACTGCAACCTCAAACTCCTGGGCTCAAACAATCCTTCTGCCTCAGCCTCCTGAGTAGGTGGGACTACAAGTGAACTCCACCACCACACCCAGCTGATTTTTCTATTTTTTGTAGAGATGGGGGTCTTGCTGTGTCACTCAGGTTGACCTCTCACCTCAGCCCCCAAAGTGGTGAGATTACAGGCATAAACCACTGCACCTGGCCCATTTCCATATAAATGTTATAATTAACCTGTCAGTTGCTTTAAAAAAAATGCCGCCGCCATTCTGATTAGAATTGCATTTAGTTTATGGATCAATCTGGGGAGAACTGACATTATAACAAATTATTAAATCTTCTGATCCATAAATATGGCATATCTCTCCACACATGTAGGTCTTTTTAAATTTCTGTCAGTAATGTTTTGTAGTTTTCAGTGTACAGGTTTCACATGTCTTTTGTTACATTTTCTCTGAGTATTTTATATTTCAGTGCTAGGTTTTTGAGACAGTATCATTATGTCACTCTTTGAATGGTGTGGCATCATAGCTCACAGCAAACTCAGACTCTTGGGCTTAACCAATTCTCTTGCCTCAGCCTCCAAAGTAACTGGGACTACAGGCACCTGCCAAAACACCCATCTGTTTTTTGGTTGCAGTTGTCATTGTTGTTTAGCAGGCCCGGCCCGGGCTCGAACCCACCAGCCTCGGTGTATGTGGCTGGCGCCCTACTTACGGAGGTATGGGTGTCAAGCCTTCAATGCTATTGTAAATAGTGTTTTAGTTCAGTTTTTGATTGTCAATAGCTACTATATAGAAATGTAATTATTGCACTGTGTCCTGGAACTTTGCTGAATATATTTCTTAGTTCTTGAGTTTTTTGCTAGATTCCATTGGATTTTTTACATAGACAATTATGTCCTCTGTAAAGAAAGACCATTTTACTTCTTTATTTTTATTTTTATTTTTCTTCAGAATCTGGCTCTGATGCCCCTGCTGGAGTGCAGTGGCCTAGTAATAGCTCACTGTAGTCTCAAATTTTTGGACCCAAGTGATCCTCCTTCTTCAGCCTCTCAAATAGCTGGGAATACAGGCACATGCCACCACACCTGCTAATTTTTTATTTTATTTTATTTTATTTTTTTAGAGATGGGGTCTTGCTATGTTGTCCAGGCTGGTCACAAACATCTGGCTTCAAGCAATCCTCCTCCCTTAGACTCCGAAGTGCTAGGATTAGAGTCATGAGCCACAGTATGGGCACATGTTACTTCTTCCTTTATGATCTATGGTTTATCTCTTTCACTTACCTGATTACACTAGAACCACCAGCTCAATGTTAAATAGAAATGGCAAGAGCAGACATCCTAGCCTTGTTCTTGATCACAAGGACAAGAACTGTCTCTCACCATTAAAGATAATGTTAGCGATAAGGACTTTGTGTTTACGCTGACAACAGTGATGAAGAAAGATCCCATTCATTGAGTGATTATGTGTTTTTTACCTAGTCCATTAATACGGTAAATTACATTGACTCTCAAATATTAAACCAATGGCATTTACCTGGGATAAATTCTCCTTAATTATGGTGTATTGTCCTTTTTATATATTATTGTATTTGGTTTGCTAAAATAATGTTAAGAATTATTGTGTCTATGTTCATGAGCAACACCAGTTGCATGAAGAAAACATGCAGTTTTCTTATTATGTCCTTTTTTTAAATTTAGTTAGAATAATGCTGAACTCAAAACGAATCGGAAAGTATTTCTTCCTCTTCTATTTTCTGTAACTTTGTGTAGAATTGGTATTATTGATTTCTTCAATGTTTAATAGTGTTCACAGCACAGCCGTCTGCGTCTGGAGTTCTTTATGAGATTTTAACCACAAATGCAATTTCCTTGGGGCTAGCAGCCTTCACACTATCCATTTCTTCTACAGTGAGGTTCAGTAGATTGAATCTTTCAAGAAACTTAACTGTTTTATCTAACTTGCTGAATTATTGACTGTAAGTTGTTCATAATATTCCCTTATTATTACTTAATGTCCTTAAAATCAGTAGCAATGTCCCCTCTCTCATTCCTGATGTTAGTGACTTGTATTTACTTTCTTTTTTTTTCCTGATTGGTTGGACTGTACACTTATTAGCTTTATTGATCTGCTCAAAGAACCAGATTTTGGTTTCATTGATTTTTCTCTATTCTTCTCCCTCTTCCATTTTTAAAAATTTCTACTCCTTATTGTGTCCTTTCTTCTCCACACTCTGGGTTTAATTTGCACACCTTTTCCTAGTTTCTTGAGATGGAAGCTCCCGTTGATTTCCTCTTTTCTCACAGAAGAATGTAGTGATGAAAATTCCCTTCTAAGAAATGTTTTTGATACATCTCACAGCTTTTAATTTTTCTTATGTCGATTTTTATTCTATTCAAAATACTTTAACATTTATACTTATTTCTTCTTTGATCCATGTGTTATTTAGAAGTTTGTTGATTAATTTCTGAATAATTGGTGATTTTACACTTCTCTTTATCTTATTATTTTGTAATTTAAGCCCATTTCAGTCCTTAATGTACTTTTTATGATTTGAATGGTTTTAAATGTATTGAGTTTTTGTTTTATGGCTAACAATATCTATTTTGATAAGGATAGATAACAATATTTATTTTGATAAATTTTCCATTGTACTGGAAAAGAATGTGTAGTCTGCTACTGTTGGGTGAATATTCTATAAATATCAATGTCAATCAGATCTAGTTGGTCAAAAGTGTTGTTCAAGTCTTCTATATCCTTACTGATTTTCTCTCTGCTTGTTATGTCATTTATTGAGAGATGGTTTTGAAATCTTCAACTGTAATGGATTTGCCTTTTTTTTTTTTTCTTTTTTTGCAGTTTTTGGCCAGGGCTGGGTTTGAACCCGCCACTTCTGGCTTATGGGACTGGCGCCCTACTCCTTTGAGCCACAGGTGCCGCCTCAGATTTGCCTATTTCTACATGTAGTTCTAGCAATTTTTGCTTATGTATTTTGAAGCTCTGTTACTAGGTACATAAACATTTAGGATTTCTATGACCTTTTGATGAATTGTCCTTATCCATTATAGAAAATTGCCTTTGAAATAATCATCTTTATCCTGGTAATATTCTTTGCTCTAACCTACACCTTATCTTTTATGAATATAACTCTCCTGCTTTCTTTTGGTTAGTGTTAATATGGAATATCTTTTTTCTTCCTTTTACATGTAACCCTTTTGGGTCTTTATACTTAAAGCCTGTTTCTTGTAGGTGGCATATGGTTGGGTCTTGATTTCTCTTTTGTCTAATCTGACAATCAATGCCTTCAAATTAGGTATTTAAAGATTTTTATTTAACGCATTTATTGATATGACTACATTTAAATCTGCCATTTTTCTATTTATTTTTATTTGTTCTATCTATATTCTTTGTTCTCTTTTCCCTCATTTTCTGCCTTCTTCAGGAATAATTGAGTATTTTTATGATTCCAGTTTATCCTCTTTGACGGCTTATTAGCTAAAACTCTTGGCATTATTTTAGTATAAAAGGTTACTTAAGGTTTACAATATATGTGTTTAGCCTATCACAGTCTATCTTCAAGTATTATTATGCCACTTCATATGTAAGTGCCTTACAATAGTATATTTCCATTTTTATGTGCTGCCTACTAGTCAGTGTCTACAGACTACATTATTTTTAGTTATTTATGGCAGGAGGGCCAATCTAGTCCCTATTATTCCATCACAGTCAGAAGCAGAAGTCCTAACAGTATTTCAGCCATATTTTTTATTTTCTATTTTTTTATTTTTATTTTTTGAGACGGAGTCTCACTATGTCACCCTAAGTAGAGTGCTGTAGCATCACAGCTCACAGCAACCTCAGATTCTTGGGCTTAAGCCATTCTCTTGCCTCAGCCTCACAAGTAGCTGGGACTACAGGCACCCACCACAACGCCCGGCTACTTTCTTGTTGTTGTAGTCATTGTTGTTAGGCAGGCCCAGGCTGGGGTCTAACCCGCCAGCCTCAGTGTATGTGGCCGGCGCCCTAACCACTGAGCTACAGCCGCTGCCCCGTATTTTTTAATTTTTAAATAAATGGTTTTTTATATCTCTATTGTAGAAGTTATGGAAATTTTCAGTGAATACTAAAAAGAAAATATTATCCATAAGCTCATCACCCCCAAATAACTCTACTAATATTTTATCATACTGAATCATCGTGTTTTTTTTTTTTTTTACATTTTCACATAACTGAGCCTATATACATATTCTTATAATGATGGGGAGGGGCATTTTCTTAAATCATTTAAAACTTTTCACCAACATCTGGGTGCTGGCTGCCCCCTAGTCTGTTGTCTATTGGCTATTCACTATCTTATTTTACTATTCTTCTCATCAGTAGTATTTATGTTGCCACTATCACTTACTGTTATGAATAATGTTGTATTGGGCTTTTTTAAAATCATTGTCCGGTTTTTTCATTTGTCTAAAACTGACTTCAAAGTTACAAATAAATGTCTGTATTTGGCTCTTGATATATATATGCTCCTACATTGTTTTCTAGAAATGTGATGCTTAGTGGCACTTAGCAGTATATATAAGGATGACTGCCTCTTGGTATGAAAAAAAAAAGTCTTTAGGGCGGCGCCTGTGGCTCAAAGGAGTAGGGCACCAGTCCCATATACCGGAGGTGACGGGTTCAAACCCAGCCCCGGCAAAAAAAAAAAAAAAATCTTTAATTGGACAGGCAAACATGTTTCAATTTACATTTATTTGATGACTAAGTGAAAGTTAATTGTTTCTTAAGTTTCCTAACGTTTGTATATCCTTTTTTAAAGTATGTGTACATATCCTTTGCCATATTCTGGAGCAGTCCTGTTTTTTATCAGCTTGTATATACTCAATATGTGAGAGATATTAATGCTTTACTTGCAGCAGGTAACTCTTCTTAGACTTCTCAGATTGTCACTAGCCTTTTTTGAATGTATAAGGTATTTTAAAATTGGTATGTAGTCAGAGCTGTTATTTTCCTCTGAGATTCATTCCATTGTGTTGTGATTTAGAAAGTCTCCCACCTTATGTCGATATTTATGTTTAGTTTTCTCTAGTGTTTTTAGGGCCTGATGCTTCCATTTTTAATAATTGATATACCCTTGATGTAATTAATCATATGCTGTGAGATTAGGTTATACTTGGTTCTTTGCAACAATATCGAATTTTCCCAGCCTCGCTGACTGAATAAGACTTCCTTTGTCCCCTGGTTAGTGAAGCTGTTTTTACCACACATAAGTCTTAGATTTATAGGACTCTCTTTTAGAGCTTTTATTCTCTTCTGTGGATGTGCCTGCCCATTCCTGCCTAGTGCCACACTATTAATCCCATCAAACACAAATTATTCAATCAGGGGCCCTCTCTAGGGTACCCTCTGTGTTGCAGGCATTACCCTAAGCCACGAGGCTGCCATGAATGATAGCCTCTCTCTGCATCTCAGGGCCTCGCCACTTATCTTGTCCAGGAAGGGGAGAATAACCTGTAAACAGATCATTTCACACAGATAATAAATGTCACGGACAGGAAAGGAGAATTAACTCTGTCGGGAGAAGCACTGAGCAAAGCTTCACAGAGAAAGGGGCCTTTGAACTAGGTCTTGAACAAGAAGAGGTTAAGCGCAGGCAAGGGATACACGTGGCATTGTCCAGCCATGCAGAGTGACGCATCTCTGGGGACAGCGGCTTGGTGGGAGGGAGCAGGAGGTGGCGGGGAAGGCCTGGGGGAGACTAGACTCTGGGAGGCCCTTGGGGCCCTGATAAGAAATTTCTATTTTATCCAATAAGCAACTGGGAGCTAATAGAGGTTTTTAGGAAAAGGAGTAAATCATATTTGCTCTGCTAACTATCTCTCTGCTGGAGATACACGAATGAATGAATAACGACACACAGTCCTTGCTTTCTAGCAGCTTCCTGGTCAAATATAAGAGACTGACATTTTGCCTTTAATTGCCAGTACACTGTAAAAGTGCTTGTATGGTGACAGGTGTCTCCCTGAGAGGGGAAAGAGGTCAGGGAAGAGTTTATGTATTGCATGTATTGCAGGGTTCACCTATTGCTGTGACCAGAGGACAGGCAAGGAGGTCATTAGGACCGGAAGACGGCTTCAACGTAGGTCATTAGGGTCTTGGTGATGGACAGAATGCAGGAGGCATTTTGGAGAAAGAACTTGGATACGCACTGAATTCAGAGAGGGGGAGAGGACGATGACTGAGGTTTCTGCCTGCCTTCCACCAATGCATACGGAGCGCTCACTACATGCCAAGCCTTGCACGAGGCACTGGAGGCCTGACAATGATGGCGTAATCCCCACCCTTCCAATATTTTAGAACCTAGTAGGTGAGATGGACAAGTTAGCTGGAAATTTCAATATAGAGTATGGCTGCCGGAGAGGTGTGTACACATCTCTACCTACGCGTACATTGGAGCTCACTGGAGGGACCCATAATCCAGCCGCCAGCAAAGATTTCCTGGAATTGATAATGAACCATGACTTGAAATTCACTGTAGAAATTGCCCAGCCAAAGAGAGGAGTGGATAAGTGAAAGAGGCTCCTAGGCAAGGGTCTAGGAGTTGGAGAGAACTGTCCAAGATGACCGCTTTGGGCCTGAGCAACTAGGTGAAAGTTACTATTTATTGAAATAAAAAAGACTGCAGGTGGATCCAGCCAGGGGGGAAAGTCAGGAACTCCATTTTGGACCTGTTAATTTGGGTATCACTATTCCATACCCAATTGGAAACATAAAATAGGCAGCTAGATATATGGGTCTGAGTTCAAGGGAAAGATTTAAACTAGACATGAAGTCTGGAAGACACCAGCATATGGATAGCATTTATAATCATAATAGCAGGGGCTGGGTGTGGTGTAATCCTAGACTCTGGAAGGCTGAGGTAGGTGGATTGCTGGACCTCAGGAGTTCAAGACCAGCCTGAGCAAGAGCAAGACCCCGTCTCTAAAAAATAGCTGGGTGTTGTGGTGGGTGCCTATAGTCCCAGCTACTTGGGAGGCAGAGGCAAGAGAATCACTTGAGCCCAGGGGTTTGAGGTTGCTGTGAGCTATGACGCCACAGCACTCTACTGAGGGTGACAAAGTGAGACTCTGTCTCTAAAATTAAAATAAAATAAAATAATGACACCAGATGAAATTATCAAGGAAATGAATAAGAGAATGGTGAAGGGGCCCAAGGATTGAGGGGTGGGGTATCCCAAAAGACAGAAAGATAAAGGAGATCTAGCAAAAAAGATTGAAAAGGAGAAAAGAGCAAGTTAGGAAGAGAACCAGAGGAGACTTGTGTTTTGAAAACCAAATGAGAAAAGTGATTCAAAGGAGACGGTCTAGGAATTTCAAGGTCATGCAAGGAGGATCGATTCTATGTGAATACCAAAACCATGTAGAATTGTGATAGGAATAGTGTGGAAGAGATTGACAACTGTGAGCCTGGGACTAAACTATTCAAGGAAGGGGGGAAGGCACTTCATCTGAGGGTCTGAAACAAGGAGAAGCAGGGGGTGCGTTTATACACTTGGTATCACTGAATCTGATCAGCAGTCCTTGGGAGTTGGCATTATCATCATCATCCCATTTTATAGATGAGTAGACTGAGGCACAGGAAGGGTTAACTATTGTTTCTAAGGTCACGTGGTGCATGCATGGCAGAAGCAGATGTGAGCCCATGCTCTTCACCATGGCGCCCTCCTGCCTCACACAGGAAGCGAACCCCATGCCCTCTCGTCTTTCTCCAAACTGGATTCTTCCAGCTCTGACTATATGTATCTGAAAGCAACTTTTCAGGTGGCTGTTTTGGGCTCCAGTCCAGTGGTTGTGCTTTTTCAAGTTGCATAAATGAATATGTTTGGATTCTGGATAAACCAGGGTTTATTCAACATGCAAATAAGTGTAGAAAGCACCCTTACTGAAATTCAAGCAGCAAGAAATCTCATGAAATCAGACACTCCCATCACTGCTATTTCAAAATAATTTGTGCTCATTTTAATGATTCTGATGGACTGCAAGAATCTGAAATGCCATCTGGACCATCAAAGATATTAATAGTTTTGTATATAGCCTGGCAGAATTTGTGCGATGAGCATATTTTGATATACTTTGATAACCACACATTTGTGTCTACTGTATATTATAATTTCCAGTTAATGAGAATATCAGGAGAACCAAAACTCATTCTGGCTAAACAATCTGCTACTCCTTGGTAGCCCTTTCTGTCCTATTGGAGTTGTCCTGTCTTAATAGTTGGGCACACTGTAACCAAGAAAAAAGAAGTTATCAATTATTTTTGCCAAGGGTCAGATGGCAATGGTGATGGGCTCCCCACCCTGGGAAATCCTGCTGGTGTGATTTGGTCCCCTTCCGTGCACTGAGCTGAACAGGCTTTCACACTGACTGCGGGTGAGAAGGGAGGTGACCACAGCAGGAGCAGAAGTCTCAGTGGCCCAGAGCACCAGGGGCCTTCTGTGAGAAGCTGTGTGAAGATATGAGGGCTGTGCTGGAAGCATTCCATCTGTACTGGTGTGACCTGGCCCCAGGAACCACAGGTAGACTGTGGGAAATGCCCCCACTCACGTTTCCACACCCACTGTCCATCAGGGAAAGAAGTGGGAGAACCAAGATCATTTATTATCTGTCTCTGACAGGGAGAGAAAAGGGGGCCAAGCCACAGTGCCTAAAAGGAAGCGTTCATGTCTTGATCCAGGCCTGGAAATGTGGCCAACCCAAGGCCAGGCACTGAGGGGCAGGAGGACAGCGAGGTAACAACACAAAGAGGGGCACAGTCCCATTCTTGACTAATTTACAGGCTTATTTTCATGTGTGTGTTTCTTAGCTGCCAATAACCAAAGGAAAAAATACCTGAGAGTCAGGGACGGCTTCCTGGAGCAGTGCTTCAGGGGTGTTGATGAGTCTGGGTGGAGAAGGGGAAGGTATTCTCCTCCCTTCCTGCCTACCTGTCTTCTTTCTTTCCAAACATTTACTCACCTCGTGCCGACTCTGGGCTGATCCCAGATGTCTAGAGGGCGCGTCTCCAGTCAGCTGTGTTGGGCTCCAGTCCAGTGGCTGTCGTTTTCAAGGTGCATGAGTGTATGCATATGTCTGGGGGTCCCTGTCCTCATACAGCATATGCTCTCCTGACAAAGACATGCAAGTAGCCTGACAAGCAAGGTAACCACAGACTGGAACAGGCTGTAAAAGGAAGGCCTCCTTAAAACTTGACAATGGAGGCTCTGTGCCTGTAGCTAGGT
This sequence comes from Perodicticus potto, assembly GCA_963574655.1. Classification (NCBI taxonomy): domain Eukaryota; kingdom Metazoa; phylum Chordata; class Mammalia; order Primates; family Lorisidae; genus Perodicticus; species Perodicticus potto. The sequence continues at coordinate 24,967 of CAUYRH010021990.1, forward strand.
GGTTAGGGCGCTGGCCATACCTTGGTGGCTGGTGAACCTGGCTCTGGGCCTACTAAACAACGACAACAACAAAAAAATAGCCAGGTGCTGTGGCGGGTGCCTGTGGTCCCAGCTACTTGGGAGGCTGAGGCAAGAGAATCTCTTATGTCCAAGAGTTGGAGGTTTCTGTGAGCTGTGACCCAACAGCACTCTACTGAGGGCAACATAGTGGGGCTCTTTCTCAAAAAAAAAAAAACCTTGACCTTGGCGTTGTTATTGCTGTGCTCATGGGGTCGGTGGGCCTTTGGTCTGAAGCATTCATACTTGGGAGCTCCAGAAGCCCTCAACCAGGACAGCTATCTCAATCTATGTGTGCTGCTGTCAGAGAACCACAAACTGGGCAATTTATAATGAACATCAATTTATTGGCTTACGTTTCTGCAACTGGGAAGTCCAAGATTGAGTGTCTGGAATCTGGCAAGGGCCTTCTTGCCATGTCATCCCATGGTGGAAAACCAAGGAGAATATGTGTGTGTATGTGTGTGTGAGAGAGAGAGAGAGAGAGGGTGTGCAAAAGATTGAACTCACAACCTCAAAACGTTGCATAACTGGCATTAATCCATTCATGAGGGTGGAGCCCTCATGACCTAAACACCTCCCATTAGGGCCCATCTCCACCAAAACTGTTGCATTAAGTTTCCAGCATATGCTTGTAGGAGGACATATTCAAACCATAACAGCAGCCCTTTTGCTATAGTTAGAAATCAGAATCGGGACCCCGGACCCCGTGCCTGGCCCTCTTCTCCCAGGAGCCTGCAGGTCTTGGGACCTTGAGCATGGCCAACCAGGTGGATGGCGTGGATCTGTCTGTTCCTGCTAACTGGCTCTCATCAAATGCAAATGGAAAAGCTGTTTCAGATGGAGGAGGGCAAGGATGTGATTAAATGAGAAATCTGTGCAGGGTGCGCATGGGAAGACCCAATTCATAGAAAGTATTTCTCAGCAAATACCGTGCTTGGCTCTGCAGATGTCAATAACACCTGCCTCTTAAAGGGGCTAACTTACAGAACTCTGAGACACCCTTCTAGAATTTTGCCTTTATTAAGTGACAGGTGTGCACTATGGTGCCCAGAGTTGCGGACGCAGTAGAGATGTTCAAGTCAGGTTCATTGAAAGGGGAAGGTGACCCGCCTGGGCAGTGCAAAAATGGCATCTGCCCCTGAAGGCGATTAGAGACTCCTTTTATACGGGGCCATGGGGCTGGGCAGATTCCACAGCTCGTCTGGAAAGTTAGGATCTTTTGGCATGAACTTCTGAGGTGCAGGGAGGCTAGATCCTGTGTCTTGGGAGAGGAGGAGGAGGAGGTAAAAGGGTTTGTACGTGCTTGCATTAGGCACCCCCCAACAGTTACATCATTTAATCTTCACAAAAATTTTTATGACACTACTGTCACCCTGTTTTATAGATGAAGAAACTAAGGCACAGAAGAGGTTAAATCATTTGCTTAAAGTTAGGATAATGATCAAAACTCTGGGCTTCAGAGTCGCCCTGTATGCCTTATCCCTTTCCATGATAGATAGGTGTCCCTGTGCCGAGAGCGGAACCCAGATATCCTGACTCAGACTGTGTGTGTGTGTGGAGGGGCCACAGACAAGCCTCTACTGGAGATGCTATAGAGTGCAGTAGTGTCATCACAGCTCTCTGCAGCCTCAAACTCCTGGGCTCAAGCAATCCTCCTGCCTCCGACTCCAGAGTCGCTGGGATTACAGGAGCCACACCACCATGCCTGCCTAATTTCTCTGGTTTCTTTGTTTGTTTTTAGTAGAGACAGGGTCTCATTCTTCCTCAGGCTGGTCTCAAACTCTTGCCCTCATCCTCCCACCTTGGTCTCTCAAAGTGCCAGGATTGCCTCTACTTTGAAGGAGCTTAAAACCTAATGAAGAATACAAAGATGTACTGCTCAGGAGCCCAGCTCAGGCCTCCGGCTATAGCAAAATAAGGATTCCCAATTTAGAAAGAGAAATGACTTCTCTTGTCAGGAAAATAGAAGAGAAATATATTCTAAGTGCATTACAGGGCCAGCAACGCATACCTAGACATTTTCAGAATAACTGATATTTCAGATCAATTCACCTGCCTCGTGGCCTTGGGACCACTTCTGCAAGGTTTAAAGAGTCCTTCTCCCCTTCTCTCGCACCTACCCTAACTACTCCCTTTTGCTTTTACAAAGAAACTCATCCAGAAGACTCAAAAGCACGAAGAAGCAATTGCTCATGAACAATTACAAAAAGTTTTGAGAACCTGGTAGGTGCTGAGCTCACAGTCTAGGAATGGGGGGAAGTTCAAGCACTACTCTCACAGTGAGGTCAGGGCCTGGGGGAAACAGCAAGGACCTTGAAGGATGAGTACATATGTTTGGGGTCAGTTTTTCATTTTTGGTTTTGGAAGTGTGAGGGATGTTGATATTTTTTCTAATTAGAAATTTAATATGTTTTGCCTGCAGCATGCCACTAATTATCAATTGTAAAATATATTAAATATTCTTTTTGAGTATATACCCCCAAGAATTAAAAGCAGACATTCAAACAGATCTTTTTACACCCATGTTCATAGCAGCATTATTCACAATAGCCAAAAGGAGGGAACAACCCAGCGTCCACTAATGGATGAACAATTAAAACTGTGGCATGGGCTCGGAACCTGTGGCTCAAGCGGCTAAGGTGCCAGCCACATACACCTGAGCTGGTGGGTTCGAATCCAGCCCCGGCCCGCCAAACAACAATGATGGCTGCAACCAAAAAATGGCCAGGTCAACTTGTGGCATGCGCCTGTAGTCCCAGGTACTTGGGAGGCTAAGGCAGGAAAATCGCTGGAGCTCAGGAGTTGGAGGTTGCTGTGAGCTGTGATGCCATGGCACTAGACCCAGGGGGACAGCTTGAGGCTCTGTCTCAAAAAAAAAAAAAAAATAACTGTGGCGTGGACATAAAACAGAATCTTCCTCAGCCAAGAAAAAGAATGAAGTTCTGATCCCTGCCACAACGTGGATGAACCTGAAAGCGTCATGCTCAATGAAAGAAGCCAGGACGAAGAGTATATGATTCTACCTCATCTGAGGTACTCAGAATAAGCAAATTCAAGGACAGATAGTAGAACAGAGGTTGTCCAGGGGCTGGGGTGTGGAAAGGAGGGAGCGGGGAGTTATTATTCAGAGGCTCTCTTTGGGATGATGAAAAAGTTCTAGAAATGGATAGTGGTAATGGTTGTGTGGCATTGCGATTGTACTTAATGCTACTGAATTGTACACTCAAAATGGTTAAAATGGTACACTTTATGTATATTTTACCATAATAAAAAACATAAATAATAAAACAAACAACTAAAAAATATATATGGTGGGAGAAAAGATTTCATCCACAACATCTACAAAAGCTGTGAAACAGGAACCGGCATGGTAGGGTTTCTATAAATGCTGAGATAGATACTGTGTTCTAGTGGAAAAACTTGATTTGGTAAGAATGTCATTTCTCTACAAATGAATCTCTAAATATAAGGCAACCCCAATCAAAGTTTAAATATTTCTTCTGGAACGTAACCAAATGATTCTAAACCTCATCAGGAAAACTGAGCATGAAACAAGCAAGGGCAGTTTTGAAAAGAAAAAGAGAAACGGGAAAAGGAAGAAGAAGGGCAAAGGAAGAGAGAATGGTCTTCACAACATGAAGAAAAGGAGAACTGTTGATGTTTTTGGCACCAGTCCCAGCACACAATGAAACAAAATATAAACTCTAGAAACAACACTGGGCACAGTGGCTCATACCTGTAATCCTATAGCACTCTGGGAGGCCGAGGAGGGAGTACATTGCCTGAGTTCACAGGTTCAAGACCAGCCTGAGCCAGAGGGAGACCTTGTCTCTAAAAATAGCCGGGCGTTGTGGCAGGTGCCTGTAGTCCCAGCTACTTGGGAGGCTAAGGCAAGAGAATCACTGAAGCCCAAGAGTTTGAGGTTGCTGTGAGCTGTGACGACATGACACTCTACCCAGGACAACAAAATGAGACTCTTGTCTCAAAAAAAAAAAAGGAAAATCTAGAAACAAATAAATGTAAGAATTTTGCCTCTGTGGGTGGCGCCTGTTGCTCAAGCGGCTAAGGTGCCAGCCACATACACCAGAACTGGAGGGTTCAAATACGACCAGGGCCTGCCAAACAACAATGACAACTACAACCAAAAAAATAGCCAGGTGTTGTGGCGGGTGCCTGTAGTCCCAGCTACTTGGGAGGCTGAGGCAAGAGAATCGCTTAAGCCCAGGAGTTTGAGGTTGTGAGCTGTGATGCCACAGCACTCTACCCAGGGTGACAGCTTGAGGCTCTGTCTCAAAGAAAAAGAATTTTGCCTCTGATAAAAGTGATATTTCAAGAGAGTGGAAAAAGAATGGGCGATTCAAACATGGTGCTGAGGAACCTACATAGGGACAAAATTGTACAGAACCAAATACATGCTCAGACACAAGCACAGGTCAATCAGAGGAAATGCGGGGAAACAGTGAACTGTATCAATGTCAATATCCTGGTTGTGATGTTGCAGCATGATCTACGAAATGTTACCATTGGAGCAAACTGGGTAAAGTATAAACATAACCTGTCTGTATTACTTCTTTTTTAATTTACTTCAAAACTCTAACAGGGTACAATATTTTTGTTACATGGCTACCTTTTATAATGTTTAAGTCCTGGCTTTTAGTGTGCCCATCACCTGAATGGTGTACATTGTACCAAACGGGCAGGTTTTTACCCGTCCCTTCTTGATTTTTAATGACCTTTACATCTCTTGGTGCCATGTGCGCCCATCAATGAGCTCCCAATTATTAGACGGTGCATGTGGTGTTTTGTTTTTGCATTCCTATTTCACCTAGGATAATGGTCTCCAGTTCCATCCAAGTTGCTGCAAAAGATATTATTTCATTTCTGTTTATGGCTGAATAGTATTGAGTAGTATATATATATACCACAGATATACATATCACACTTTCTTTTCTCTTTCCTTTTTTTTTTTGCAATTTTTGGCCGGGGCTGGATTTGAACCCGCCACCTCCGGCATATGGGACCAGCGCCCCACTGCTTTGAGCCACAGATGCCACCTATATCATGCTTTCTTAATCCATTTGTGAATTGATAGACACTTAGATTGATTCCACATCTGTGCAATTGTTAATTATGCTGCAATCAATATTTGAGTTCAGTTGTCTTTTTGATAAAATGACTTGTTTTCTTTTGGGTTGATACCCTGTAATAGGATTGGTGGGTCAAATGGTAATTCTACATTTATTTCTTTGAGGAATCTCCATACTGTTTTCCATAGAGGTTGTGCTAATTTGCAGTCCCTTTCTATATTATTTCTTACAACTGGGCAGCGCCTGTGGCTCAAAGGAGTAGGGCACCAGCCCCATATGCTGGAGGTGGTGGGTTCAAACCCAGCCCCAGCCAAAAACTGCAAAAAAAAAAAAAAAAGAAGAAGAAGAAGGAATTCTTACCACTGCATGTCAGTCTGCAATTATCTCAATAGAAATTTCAATTAAAGCTTGTTCTGAGAAAAACAAAGTATTTTTTATTTTATTTTATTTTTTTTTTGCAGTTTTTGGCCAGGGTTTGAACCCACCACCTCTGGCATATGGGTCCAGCGCCCTACTCCTTTGAGCCACAGGCGCTGCCCAAAAACAAGGTATTTTTAGAATGTTAGATTCCTTACTATTCAGCCAGTAAAAAAGATGGAGACGTTACATCTTTTGTATTAACCTGGATAGAGGTGTAACACGTTCTTCTTAGTAAAGCATCAGAAGAATGAGAAGCAAGAATCCAATGTACTCAATTCTGATAGGAGGACAATTGACGCTAGTGCATGTTGAGGGGTGGGGGATGGGGGAGTGGAGAGAGGGACAAAGAGAGGGAGGTTGGGGGTCACAGTGTGTGACACAATTATAAGAGAGACTTTACCAAACAAATGCAATCAAGGCAACCTGGTTCTCTGTACCCTCAATAATTCCCCAACAATAAAAAAAGTTAGATTCCTATAACTGAAGAAAAATTAAATAATACATTGTTTTTTAAAAAACTAAAACCTTAAGTGAATACTGGTATACTCCTATGGTAAGAGAGGAGGACTTTTCTCTTCATGACTCTAAAAGCCAAAGCAGCGATGGAAAAAACTGATTTGATTTGCCTACATGAAAATTAAACCTCAGCATAGAAATGAAGCACTTATGCATAAAATTAAAGACAAATACAAATTGGAAAAAACTTTTGCAACATATAAAAAAGACTAAGAGTTAACTTCCTTAGAAATATATGAAGAGTTTTTATAAATCAGTAAGAAAAACAATAAATACCCATAGGAAGGCTCGGCACCTGTGGCTCAACGGGCTAAGGCGCCAGCCACGTACACCTGAGCTGGCGGTTCGAATCCAGCCCGGGCCTGCCAAACAACGATGATGGCTGCAACCAAAAAATGGCCGGGCGTTGTGGTGGGCGCCTGTAGTCCCAGCTACTTGGGAGGCGGAGACAGGAGACTTGCTTGAGCCCAGGAATTGGAGGTTGCTGTGAGCTGTGATGCCACAGCACTCTATCCAGGGTG